>BPLR01000856.1:0-44908 GCA_021605095.1 Caerostris extrusa | reverse complement strand
TTACGTATTGCTACTTGCGAGTCATTGTATATATGAATGTTTGAAATTCTTGATCTCAAGTGGCTCCCCCCATCAAACCCCAGTTTTGTGCCAAGTTTGCAATTGTTAGCGGTGAATAATGAACAGTCGTTTAAAGGCAACTTGTTCATTTTTCTAACTATGGTAACCTTTGCATCCTGTTATGAAGATCTTCTGGTTTATGATTGATTTCATTTGACTGTGTGACTTAAAGTAGTGTTTGTATTATAATAAGGGCCATCTTGGGATTAAACTAATTAGAAAAATAAGAAAATCCCAATAATAATTTGTTTAAATCTAATTTATTCTTTATTTATGTATATCATTTATAAATAGTTATTAGAGCAGAAATGGTAATTGTCCTCAGTATTATAAAGTGAAATAATGTACTTCATAATCCTTTTTAACATCTGTATTTAATTACTAAAAATGAAGTCTAATAAATTATTTATATATATTTTTATTGCTTTATGTATATTTTTACAAATTTTTAATGTATGTGTAAACTTAGAAATTTTACATTTCATTACTTAAATGCATCCTATTTTTGTTAAATTTATCATTATTTTCAAAATCATTATTTTTGACTTTTTTTTTTTCAATTCTGTTGAGCAAATGTGTTTAGGTTTTGCATTTCAGTTAAAGACATAAACTGTAGCTTAACCGTAAATGGTCAACGAAGAAAAACAAAAATTATCTGCATCCCCTAAATTGTGATTTTACAAAACAATAAGTATAAATGTGTATATCTGTGTGAGAAATGCATATGGTTCAAGTTGCATGCTTAAATGCATTAAATGATGTCTGAATGAAAGAAGATTATGACCACTCCTAGCGCCATTGGATAAGAGGGGCATCAAAGATCAAAGGCTGCCCAAATAATATAAATAAACATTTTGTTGAATGATGGTTAAATACTGACTATGTCCATATGTTCTCCTAGATTTTTACTTAAAATTTAAAAATCGTCTTAATTTAGAGCTTCTTATTAAGTATTGTAATCTTTTCCTTGTATTAAAAATCATATGGCTATCCATAAAAACGTTTTAATAATTTTTTTTAAAATTGATCCAAGGAAAAATGATATTAAACACGATTTCATCTTTGATATTTGTCTATATATTGAGCACATTTTTTTTTCTGAGTATTTCACAGATTTCTTGTTTCATATTCCCCCATTTATTCTTTTTTTACTTTTTATCTAATTTACCTTTTAATAATTTTCAGATTTATACTAATCAATGAGCTAGTTCTATTAAGTAATTAATTAAAAATAGAAAAGGCAGTTTTAAATGTATAATAAAAATCCTTTAGTTACTTTTTTTTCAATTGCCTAAAATATTGTGCTATGCTACACCCGTTTTTATACATCCATAATAATCTAACATGTCTTAAATAAAACGTGCACTTATGCATATAAATTCAAAATAAAACTAACATTTTTGAAGTGCACATAAACTTGTTAGTCCTGCTTATGAATCTACATTATTCGTTTTTTACATGGAATATTGTTGTTTCTAATACAGCTGGCAATATAAAAGTCATAATCTTTTATGCCATAATCAAAGGCTGCACCACTGTTACTCATTTAGCACTACCAAGGGTGCACATGTAACTTTAAAGATACGCTACGGACGAGAGTAACACTACCCCCCACAACACTCTACGATCTTATTACGCAGGGACCTATAGTTTAAAGTGGATTCGAACCACTACAAACATCCATGCCTCCACTCGGGATTCGAACCTGAAACCTGTGGTACCGAGTGCTAGCCACTTTCGCCATCAGGTCCTTTATATGGAATAGTAGTCATTAGAATCATCATTAGTATTGAAAAAAATGATGAAATAATACTATCATGTTTGAATTTCTCATATGAAAATTCAGTGGTGTTAATTTTAACTCCTTATTTATTAATATTTAATATGGTTAAGAATTTGATTCCCTTGAAACTCTCATTAGTTCCTTCCATTTTTATGAAGTGAAATTGCCTGTCATAAAATCTAAATTTAATCTTTCTAAAATCCTTTCTAGTTTTCTAAGTTTCTACTTTTTTACCTATTTTGGTACTGAAATAATAATAATAATAAAATAGTTGTCATTAAATGTCCTTTATTTTACTAAGAAAAGTACGTAAAATCTAGATTCCTCAAACACAAAAACCAAAATCATGTTATAAAAATGGGATAGTTAGAAGAATCCTGGGAGGAATTAAACTAATGAAATGGGAGGCTAGAGTTACAGTAAGGAATTATGTAATTCCTTTTAAAATATAGATGTCATTAAGGGCCTAATATTACATGGGATGAGGTGAGTTGGTCATTTTGTCTGTATGTCAACAGAATGTGTTTTCCAAAAAGATTTTTCAAGTTAAACTACTGATAACTAATTAAAAAAATTATTAATTAAATATTAATAATTAAAAAAATTGGTGAAATTAAAAAATAATTTTTTCATAGTAATAACTAGCTTCAAAATTATAAAAATTCAAACCATTACTAATGATGGCAGTTCTGTTTTGAAACATTTACAGGATAGATTAAAAAAATAAAAGGAAAAAAAAAAAAAGGCCAGAAAGCAATTTAAATTGAAAATTTGAATCTTCCTCCCCCTGCCTTTAGTTATAAGTGCTCTAAGAGTATACAATTCAAACCTAACACAAATGGTACCATTTCTGTTTTGAAATAAAACTTGCAATATAGGATTAAAAAAAAATAAAATGAGCAATTTATAAACATTTTAAATATAAGAAATTAAAATTAAATAAACAACTTACATGGCAACTGGAGAATAATTTCAAATAATGAAATTTAATTCTAACAGCAAAAAATGTAAAGTTTTTTTTTCTAAAAATGGGAGGCTGATATGTGATTGGTTGATTGCAGTCTCTGTACAGAGTTGTCAGATGTGGCTAACTTGTAGCAAAGAGATATGAGAAATTTTATAAACCCACAAAAAAAATTAAAAAAAAACCTAAAATGGGTTTGAAATAATTTAATTTTAAAATTGAATTTTTTAATAGAAATAAGTTTAAATAATTAATTTTAATTTTTTTAAATTATAGTTTAAACAAGTAATAGAAATTCTGTTTTGAAACACAAATAGATTTAAAAATAAAATCAACTGCAAACATTTTTAATTTTAAACTGAATAAATTTAAATTAAATAAGAAACTTAGATTCTAATAGCAATAATTTTCCAATCAAATCTCAAAAATCATACTGAAGAATTAATTTAGTAGCTAATTTCTTCATAATGCCTATCTTGAAATTATGGTTGATGATTAGTCACTGTAATTAATTACCACTGGTGTGGTTGGTTGATGGGAATTATTATTTTCTATGTGTAGGGGCTGCTAGATGTGGTGAATCTTGGATATTTGGTTTAATTTCAGAAGTTGCTGTTAAAAAAAGTTTTAGTATTCATTTTTTTTTCAGCTAATTTCTTTAAGTTTAAAATAATATACTTATATTGTCATTATTAATGTAAAATGCATAAATATTATAATGATTTACTTTTTCCTAGTTATTCAGAATAGCATTGCATTGTTTTTGTCTGAATTTTTTAGAAAGATTTATTTGTTCTGCTCATTTAATTGTATTGTAATCAAGGTGGAATTTATTCTGATTTTTAAGGTATTTGTTAAACAAACAAACAAAAAATATGGTATAACATATGGTATATAAAACATATGGTAACATAAAATATGGTATATAAAACATATGGTAACATAAAAATATGATATATATATATTATGGTAAAACATTTTTATTTAATTATTATGATGAATTCTCATTATGTATACTTATTGATGGAAAAGAAATTCATGCAAGAAAGCACTTATAAAATGCATCTAATATTTATCTAGTTAGTATTGTAAGTTTATAATAAACAATGAAATGTGATGATAATAAATGTACAATTATGTAAATAATATGAGGATATTCCCATGCTAAAGTGTGATAATAGTTCTAATGCCATAAATGCTCCACAAGAACAAAAAAAAAAAAATTTCTCAAAGCCTGAAGTATTTTATAATTAAATCATATATGGAGAGTAATTCTCATTGGTTAACTGAACTCTTTCTATATTGATCGGCTTTAAAAAGATCTTGGTGCATGTTCAATAATGAATTTTTACGTTACACCTACATTTGAGATGAAATTCTTGTTCTCTTATGATTTTTGTAAATGTTGCTCTTTCATTTTCACGAGCCATTTATTCTTTGCATTATCGGAATATATGACTTTGCAAATGCTACACTTGAAAGGAATTAATATCATGTTCCTCACTAATTCTAAGTGTAGAGCTCTGATAGTAATTTATATAAGTAAAACAATATTATGATTTTGCTGGGATTCTAGTTATCATTATTCATACAATATCTAATCGAACAGTACAGAAAAGTGGTGATTGTGATATATCCTAAGAAAGATGTTATGTTATCTGGTTTCACATATGTCATGCAAATTAAACATTTACTAGACATTCTTTTGATTAGTTGTTATTCTTGAGGAATCCAGAAGCTGAAGTTGTGCAAATGCATCCATTATTTTATTCATGAATTTTAAATGTTCTTGCATAACTAATATTTCTATGAACTTGTAATTTTTATTTACTAAGATTAGATTGAACAAAAACCACTTTGATGAAGTCTACTATCTATATACAATAAATTGGTATAATCTAAATAAAAACATAAGCTGTAAATTTTCTTAATATATTTCTTTAGCTTTAATGATCCAACCTCTTTTCTTGCTCTAGACAATCTTATTCTTGTATTTCTACAATTCTATGCAAGGAATTGTCTTTTAAGAGGGACTTTTGAAGGAAATGAAAAGCATCTTCTTTCAATAGATGGTGCTGTTTGCAAACCAGGTTCTTTATTTATTAATGTAACAACTCTATACTTCTTTGACATGCCTATGGGGGTAATGTTTCTCCTTAGTAAACATGCGTTGTAAATGACGTCTTATGTCAAAATTATTTTAAAGAAGGGATGGGAATAATTTACATAGACGATTCAAGAAAGGAAGCTCCCAAGAAACATGGGGAAATTTCAGAATGGGAGGAAAGCTGTCGAAAAGAGAAATGTTCTTGTAAGGCCTTTCCACCAAGAAGGAAAATCTAATCACTGCTCTTTGAAATGAAAATCGTAGAAATACATTTCAAAAGAAAATCTTAGAAATACATTTCAAAAGAAAAAAATCTCAGTAATGTAACATAAGAAGTTTTCAAGGTAAAAAAAAAAAAAATAAAATAAAGGAGTTTTTAAAAATTCTACCTTCCCACAAAATTTTTCAATTTTTATAACATTGTGTTTATATATCAAAAGAAAGTCTATACATAAACAATGTAGTCTGATATTTTGTGCATTGTTGAGAGCTTATTAGAGAGTTACTATGATTTGAAAGTGCATACATCTTATTTAAATTTCTTAAAAATACCATAAAATAATAACTGCATTTGAAAATATTCATCGCACATATATTTTAGGATTATTTTTATTAGATTTTGTATGATACTTGAAAATATTATTAAAAGAATGTGATACTATTTTTTAAAAATATATATATGCTGAATGATTTAAGATAATCTACTTAAATAAGGTACACGAACACCTTTAAACGCAGTTTTCGACCAAAATTTCTTTGATCTTGAAATTTTTGAAAAGCCTGTATGTTAAGCTTTCTAAATATCTTTACAGTTTGTTTCTATCTGTTATAGAACTAGAGTTGTGTTAGTTTAAACTTCCCTTGGAGACGAATTTTCAAACCGGAAGTACGATTTTCGTAACAGAAAATGATAGTTCTAGCATGTTTACCTTCATTATTTCCTCAATATTGACTGTAAAACTTATTCTAATATGAATAAAAAATCACTAAATAATGTTTTTTATCACTTAAAAAAAGTTAAAATTATTGCTATCACTTGATCTGATAAACTATCTAGCTACAAGTTGTCTGAAACTTTGTTTACCTTTGCTGTTGTTTGTTATTATGGAAATATATACAGTAATTCACTTATCCATTTGTTTCTGTTATTTCTTTCATCATGTAAAATAATAAAACATTTTTTTTTTAAAGAAGAAAATACACCTTTTATGAGTTTGAATTGGAATAAAATATATTGAATGAAAAAGTTGTGAATCAAAAACATTGAACTTTTCTATGCTTAAAGTTTGTCAAACATTTTTAAAGGATATATGTTGTGACAAATATATATGTTGTTATTTCAAACATTGTGTGTTGCATTTGATTAAGAATTTAAAATGAAATGTGAGCTACAAGATAATAGAATATAGACAATCTAATTTTAAAAGAAAGATGATTTATTGAAAAGTGTGAAAATGAAGTAAAATCTGCAATTATTTGATTTAATGATAACATTAAAAATTTATTAAAGGTATTATAATAGTTGCAAGTTGAAAAGCAAGGACATTTTATGTTAAAAACTTTTGTTATTTGAATAACATAGAATTTGAGTTATTTGAATAATGTCGATGAAAAAAATTGATAAATAGTACTTTTAAGTTGAAAGTTATTTAAAGAAAACAAAACAAATAAATAAGTGTTTATATTAATAAAGGAGAATGTTTTTATTTCATTTAAAAGTTGTTTTTAATTAGTTCTTATTTGAATTTTTATGCATTGTATTCATTCAAAACATAATACCAATATTTCTGTTCTAAATACTTTAAGGGAAAACTTCATGAAATTTTCAAATGTATGAAAGGAATAGAACATGGAAATTATCCTAAATTCATAAATTATTTTTATTTTAGTTGTTAAACCAAGAATTTTTGTAAATTTTTTTTTTTTTTTAAAAGTTTGTGTCGATAAACTTTAAGCATGCAAAAATGTATAAATAATTAAGATATAAATTTGAAAAAGTATATCTCAACATAAAAATACTTATAAAGGAAAAACTATTTATGTTTTATTCATTTATTTATTTTTGAATTATGAAGTTTTGCAACAATATCATATTTTGCAATTTTTATCCATATTTTAAAGAATAAATTGTATAAAAAATAGTTAAAGTTGATATTTTTATGTGAAATTCAAAGGTTTTGAATATATTCAATCAAAACACTTGTAAAAGGCTAAATATTTTAAATCCAGGACATATTCATATTAAAAAAGTATTGCCAATAGAGGAAGTTGTAAAAAGATTTTTGTCGAGCAAATTTTAGCTTCTTCAAAATAGAGCTCAGAAAATATTTAGAGCTGTAAGGAAAAATAAAACTATGTTTTTTAATAAATAAGAATATGAACTTGATAATTCAATGGTATTTTAATATATTTACAACATCTTAAAAGTAATATCTCTAATTAAAAGTTGTTTTTAGCTTTTTTCTCAAAATGAATTTTTATACTTTTGTTTTCATTTTGATCCAAATGTTACAAAACTTGGAATATATATTTTTCATAAATGTTTACAGGGAATAGACCTTGGAAATGATTCTAGCTACATAAATATTTTTTATTTTAATTGTTAAACTTGGAATTACATGCAAATTTTGGAACAATTTTGTGTCAACAGCATTTAAACTAGTACAAAATAATAAAGATATAAATTTACCAGAGGCCTGTAAAATGTTAGTGCAAACAAATACAAACAATAATGATTTGATTTTGAGTTACATTTTTGTAACAGTATCAACTTTTGGCCATAAAATTTTTTTTTATGTGAAATCATTAGTTTTTAGATACATTCAATCCAAAAAAGGGGTGCAAAGATAAAAAAATTCCTTCGAAGGTGTTCGTGTACCTTAATTTATTGTTCGTACATTTTTAAACTAATATATAAGAGACAGGTAATACAATAAACCACCTTAATTCATTTTAAACAAATAATTTACTCCAAATGGAGGACTATGTTTATTTTTAAAAACATGCATAACATGAAGTGGAAGAAAAATGTAATTAGCTGTTAGTTAGCAAACATTTTATTACTTTTCCCATTTGAAAATATTGTACCTACTGTCAATTCAGGCACGCTATGTCCTACTTTAGGAATAGAATGATATTGAAACATATAAACAAATTCTTTATTTTTAAAACAATTTACACAAATTTATTGATAATAGGTCCCATACACATTCAAAACATTACATAAATAGTCTAAAAATCAATATTTGAAGTTACTTTCAAAGCTACATCATGTATAGAAATAATTGCACTTTGATATTCAAACAGCATCATTATAAAATGTGGCATCCAAATACAATCAACTTTGAATTGATTATAACTTTATTTAACAGCTATAAATGTGAAAATTTATTTTTACAAATTTGAATATGAAAAACTGTTTTTCTTAACCAAAAAGCATGTGCAGATTTTTGTGCATGCTTTTTTACTGTAAAAAAAAAAGACCCTCTATATACTAAATTGAAGAACATTAATGACATGTTATGGATGGATGAATTTTTTCTTCATATAAAAACACAATATGCATATATATGAAAATAAGCAAACAATGCAATCTAAATATATATATATTTGATGTGGAAAAAATAAATTTCAGATAAAATAATCTTGCCTATGGTTTTTAATTTTTACATTTAGTTTAGCAGAAAATATTTAACCAGCCCATTTTTTTTTTTTTTGAAATTGTGTGCAAGAACCATTTAAATAGAAACCTACCCTACATTCTTAATAAATACTAGCTGGTTTAAAATGAAATAAATGCATCTGCGATTTTGAAGAAAATTCCACTTGCAAAAAAAGCTTCATATTCCTGAAATTTATTTTTTCTTACAAAACAAAAGTATAATGAGAAAGTTTATTGTTGGTTATATACCATGAAAGATTTTGTAAAATACATACCTGCATAAATTGCTGAATGTATAAGAGTTTTATTAATTTATACAGCATGTACTTTCACCACAGGAAAAACAGTTTTGCATGTTAAAATCAAATTAATAGACTATATATATTATAAAAATGGAATAAGCTTAACTTTTTCCTAATTTAAACCTGTATTAACTGTAAAATTTTAAAAGTTATATATTAGAAAGTAATTCTTACAAAAAAATATGCATAATCCTGGAAATAATTTTCTATAAAAGGTAGACAATTATATTTTTGCTTTTAATATGAGAAAAATATTGCATAAAAATGTTTTTTTTTTTTTTTTTTACATCGTTTTATTCAAATTTATTGAGAGCAAAAAAAGGCTTTCAAACTTAGCTCCTAATATTTTTCATGTATATTCACTTCCCACGATTTTCTCTGAAATTTTTTTTTTTTTTTTTGTAATTTTTCATCATATTGTTTCTTAAGAACATATATTAACTTCACATTATTATCAGAATTAAATATGTACAATTTTAAATAGATGTTGAAAATTATTCAATAGCCCGATATTCTACATTACAATTCAATTGAAAAAACATGTTATATATTTATGCAGGAATTTAACATTTTGTTGAATAATATATCATCTACATTTTAAAATAAGGTTAGGAAAAATTAAAATCATTTTTATTTTTTGTTGAAACAATTTTCATTTCTTCAAAGAAATACAAGCTAAATTATCTGCAATAACTTGGAACATATTAAATAAAAAAATCTTATAAACAATTTTTAATTAAGAGAAAAATATATCCATTAGTTTCAAAAAACAATGAATTAATTAAAAGCATATAGTATGATGCAGTTTCAGGAAAAAGGGAGTTAAAATTAAAAGTGTTTTTTTCCACTTTAGTATAAAAAGGCACTAGAGTTTAAAAAAGTATACGGTATGTATCAAAAAACATCCATTAAAAAAAATATTTGCTAAATACTTCAAATAATTTTGTTTTTGGTATAAAAATAATTATTAAAAACCTCAACAGACAACATTTAGAAACTACATCAAACTACATTTTAAGACAATGCATGAAATGAAAAGTACAATAATGTATATTTCAATAGGGATAGGAAAGGAGAAAAACAACCTTTAAAAAGGATTAAATGAGATTAAATCAAGAAGGAACTTTATCACCTTACAGCACAACCAAAAATGAATTGAAAGCATACTAACTGAGCAAATGAATCTCTGAACTCTGTTATTACTCTCTGAATATATCGTATTAAAATTACAACCATTACATACATTCAATAACATCAACGCAAAAATGGAAAATTTATATTAAAAATACTTCTTTTAAATAGCTGTATATGTTTTGAGGTAAAAAAATAATACATATATATATATTATCATTACAAAAATCAGCATACCTATTTAAATTGTAAAATCGACTTCACACTACTATTCACTGGTAATAAAATAAACATTTATTTCACAAGTTCTTAAAAAAAAAAAGAAATAAATGCTTTTTCCTAAATGGCAGTATCAGAATATATATTTTTCAAAAAATTGGAATGAATGAAAATATACAACAAAATGAGAAAAAGATACTAGAGTAAAAAAAAAACTTTTAACAGAAGAGCTCAATCCTATAAAACTTAAACAAAAAAGTATTTTCTCACATAATTTCTAATTATCTTGCTAACAATAAATAAAAACTTATCAACAAAAAATTAAAACATGATTTGAATTTCTGTATGTTAGAAATTATTTTAATTGTTTCCTTTTCACAAAAAAAAAACAACTGAAACTTGTTTTAAAACAATTCTCATAAACAAGTTAAAAATATATTTTTTCACAGCATAGAAATTATGTGAGTAAACATGATACTTCAAAAATAAAACAAGAGGAATTATATTACAAACATTCTAACAATAATCTTAATAATTAAAATGCATAAATATTTTCTGTCAAACATCTTAAATACAAAAGATATTTAGTCAACAAATGATAACCATAAAAATACCAACATACAAAGGTAATGAAAATATCACTCAAGCCTGACAGTCATTTAAAATTTCATAAAAGCTATATATGCTACAGAATATTAAAATAAAACAAAACATTTTAATTAATATAAAAAATACAATTAGCCATTTTATATAAAATATTATAAAGTTGTAACAAAACAAGAGCTTTGCATATTATACATCAAGATAAAACTACAAAGTTGAGCCTCTATTTATAAGGTCTTAGCAATCCATGGAATGAATTCAGTGGTTTTGTTTAATAATGAATGCTATTGAAAGAAATTAAAGGTGCATTTCATCCTTTGATGAATACTTAGTTGCAATTTTTTTTAATTTTCTGGGTTGTTACCACATATCTTCTTAATTTTCAGAGAGCAAGTGGTATTTTTGAAGGCTCACACAAATGTAGCTAAAGCAGATGGAGAAGTTGGTGCAGCTGCTTTTTTATCCTTCTCAATATACTGTCCAATAAATGAACCATCTTCGCCAAATTTACCCATTTCTCCTTCACCGTAATCAGCCATGCTATCAGTATCACTCTCGTGACCTTTAAAGCTGCTTGTTAAAGAAGTTCGGCTGCCTCGTGGAATTGCATGCGTTTCAGCCCTAATATTGCAGAAAATCATTTTTAAGAATTAATACAAAATAGTAAAATTATTACAAAAAGTAATACTCTAATAATAATGCTAAGTAATTTAAGCTCTAGATCAGTGGTCTCCAAAAATGAGGAAAGAGCAACGGCACGTTACAATACGAATTTAAAATAATCTCTTCATATTTGATGGATGTGATCAAACACCAAATATAATTAATTACCTTTAAATTAGTAAGGACAATAATAAATATTAATCATTTGAGTCAACATACCTGTGTGGAAGTATGTTCTGCAATGACAACAATTAAAACCACGTACAGAGTTAGAACCAATCGAATTGTATTAACAGAGGGAATCCAACCAGATTTTTAAGTTATTACTAAACAAATTCAATCACATTAAATACAAATAAAATAAGTAAATTTATAATTTAATTTAACTGTATGTATATTTTTATAATAAATAATTTGATTTTTGACCACATATATTAAATGGAGTACAACTTTTAATTATTATCATCCAAAAATGGTACACAATCAAAAAGCTTGAGGTCTCCGTTCGTCATAGTTTTACATTATATATTTTTAAAAAAAAATCTTGTTATAAATAGTTCACGCCAAATATTATTAATAGGCCCTTTTATTTAAAAAATATTTTTAATATACCATAAATCTTGATAGAATTTGAATATAATTAATTCAAATTTAAAAATTTATAAATTTTGAAAAGCAATTTTAATTTATAATCAGCCATTTTAAGAAAATTTAGCTAATAAGTATTTCAAAATATTTTTAGACAGAATGTTATTAAAACTTACGGTTTGCTATATTCATTAAATCCTCCGTCATCAGGAAAATCAAGATCCCTTCCTTGAGCAACTTCTTTTTCATGAACAGAATATTTACCACCTCTATTTCGTTTTACCAAACAAACTAAAATCAATAATAACAATAGAAGAGCTATAGCACAAAGCATTCCAATAAACCAAGCAGCTGTAGCAATGTTCTCTGGGCCTTCAGGAGCAGCCAGTACTAAAATTTCAGAAATGTAAATAAAAGAACTTTCTTAAAAGTATGATCATTAAAAAAAAATTAAATATGAAACAAATCAACTGTATCTATCATTTCGAAAAAAATCTAAAATATATAAAATTTATGCTTAGAAAAATTTACCTAATCCACCAGTTTCAATGTCCTCAATTCTACTTGGGGTTTCATAATGTCCATCTACAGCCACAACTCTCATTTCATATAATGAACCAAAATCCAATCCTTTTACTATAATAGAATCATCATTTTCTTCAATTGCTGTTTGATCCCAATGACCTTCACCTATAAAGAATTGCAAAATTTATTCATAAAAATTAACATGTCCATACAAATCTAAAAATTCAAAACTATAAACGTTTTTCTTTCAATTTGTAAAGACAGAAATCATTCACTGTTTCAATGCTTTTTTTGAACATAACATTAATACTCAAATACAATATTAATGGCTAAATACAGAATATACCTATATAAATATTTACATGTATGCATTCAGTAATAATATATTAAATATTTGAATTAATTATAACGTTTATAGTTAAAACTTAAATCACAATTTTCCTGTCATAGTAAAAATACTTATTTTACTAAACAAAAGTATATGTAAATGTTTTATTAATTTCAGGTTTTTAAACAAATGTTTTATATTTCCTTCATCTTGTTAAAGATAACTTAATTTCAGTATTTCTATGATGATGATGATGAAGATTACACTATCAGACAAAGAAAATGCAATACCATGTAGAGTTAAATGGCTTATGTAGAGGACCCAAAATAAAGTTTGTCTAGTGATGAGTTAGCAGTGTAATAGGGAAGAAAACATCAGATAATCAACAGGCTATTGTTTTTCTTTGCTGAGAGAAGGCTGTTTTTTATAACAGAAGAAGCATGTAGCTGATGTCTGACTGACGTTATTGAGGTCGGTTTTGTCAGTCCAATGTTCACACAATTTTACAAAGGGTTTGCACCGCACATGGCTGATAAACCTTTTCATCATACCACAGTTGAAAAAAACACCATAATGCAAAGGTTTTAGAGAAAATGAATTGAAGAAGGGAATGTGAATTGTCACGGGGATGCAGACGGATCACAGATGTATGTCAGCACACTTAAAACACAGCATAAGCATGTTATGGCATTGGCACCAAAATCCATGCTTATTGATATTTTGCAAATGATGGAGGGTATATTAAATGCTTCAGTATTAACACAAACAATTTATTGACTTGTCAAAAGTGGATAGTTGCCTTGCTGCTCTTTAATAAAACTGCCATTGACACTAAGTCATCAACACCAAAGATTGCAATGGTATCAAGGCAGAACAGAACTTTTGGACAATTGATTGCCACAAGATAATCATGGATTAGTTTACTTATTTCACCAATGACACAATCAAATATTTGTGGGATAAAATTGACTATTGTTGATGCAGCCTAAAATAGCATTAACATGAGGATGAATTGTGGAGAATGATTGAGAGCATAGGGTCATCAATCCCTCAGGACACAATCTGTACATGGTTTTTATTTGTACCTCAAAAGTCAAAACATGTATCATCACAAAGAGTGAATGTGCTAGTGATAAACTTGGATATTTGATCACTGTATTGCTATATCTTTTTGTAATTAAAACCACCATCTAGATAACATGTCTTTCCAATTTTTATCCCAATCTATACACTTTTATAATGTTATCAGGCAGTGCATATGAACATTAAAACTAAGTATTGCTATGACAGAATTCCTAATTATATAATTATTTATTCACTTGAAATAAAACATTTTTTTTCGCAACATCAATTTGTTGCATTGATTGCATGCTACAGTATTAACAAGAGCAATTTAATGACTGGTCAAAAGTGAATAGTTAGTAAAGTAGGATAATGGGCTTACCTTTTCTTCTAAATTGAACATAAAAATAGCTACCAGGGTGACCATCTACAGCTGGAACCCATGTTACAGATACACCAGCTTTGCCTTGTTCACCAGGTAAATGTGCCCATACAAAATTAGGAGTGTCAGGTGCTAAAGAGTTAAAGTAAAAATTACAATTGCTATAAAGCCTTTACAATATAATAAACTAATAATATAAAATGGAGCTCACCAAAAATCAATTATAGAGGTATTAGATAAATAGGCATGGATCACAAAAAGCAATTAAGAAATTACTATTTATGTCAAACTTTAAATCTATGAATTTTCTAACTGGATTATCTTTTAAACAATCCTTAAGATGCTTTCTTATCAATATCTTACTTACTCTTAAGCCTGCAAAAAGTCATTTAAATCTTTTTCCCGATAATGATTGCTTAATGGTAATAATTTAAATACATTGAATTCAAGAATAATAATACAAAAATTCTGAACCAAAAGGTTTGCCCACACAATTTGAGAATTGTAGAAACCCTTTATAACAAGATATTACTACAACATTATTTTAACATACTTCAAAAAATTAGGGACATTCCTCCACAACACAGCATTCCTATAAAATTTGAAAATCAGGAAATTTGAGGAAAATCAGGATTTGAGTTTTTATGAGGAAACATTTTATTATATGTTTTTAATTTCAAAATGAAAGTTGTATTAAATATGTACGGCTTTATTAGAATTTTAAATTCCTAATGATTGTAGATTATTAAATATATCAGTCAAGTATTATTACGTTTCTCTTTTAATTATACATTTAAATTGACAAAAATTCCAAATAAGTATATTATGAACATTTTTATAGGTATGTTATATATTTCTTTTAAATAAATTAAAATATAACCTTGGACAATATTTACTGGAAGTATAATAGCAACTCAATAACATTTCATCTTGCTAAGATTATGAATGCGGACTTTGATTTATGTCCAAGATTTAATTATAATAATAAGCGATGATGACAAATTACTGATTAACTCATGTACTTTTATTCATTTTTATAAATTTTGGAACAATTCAATTTTTCAGAATAAACATTTTGCCTTTATAAAAACAAAAATAATTTTTGTTACTGTTAAACATGAAATAAAATGTTAAAAACGGTTTTTACTTCAATTAAGTTGAAAACATTTAATTTTAAATTAAAAATCTAAAATATAGGAAAAAAATTTTTACATTGTATATATTATACTTTTAAATTTAATCAATAACCAAAGGAAGAAAGAAGTAAAAATAATATCAATTAGTTTCTAGCAATAAATACTTCTTGACTAAAATTTATGAATGCAGGAAATTACCAAAAAAATTAGAAAACTTATGTAAAAATATACATAGAAAAGTGAAATGTATTATAATTCAGAGCAACGAACGCTGATTAATTTTTAATGGTTGTCGCCGTTCTATGCAATGTCAATGGCCAATTGTTAACTAATAAATAAAACTGTATGCTTGAATTAAAATTACTGAAAGAACTCTGGGGAACCATTTAAAAAATTAATCAATATTACGTTTTTCAAATAGTTTTTTATTTCACATTCAAATTTTTTTTTTTTTTAATTACTTAATTGGTTTACAAGCAATCCAACTTTTCAAAAAGAAATAACTTATTTTCAAATTTGAGACTTTGAAAAAAAAAAAAAAAAAAAGCTTTTTCAATTACAATATACATAAATTTACACTAAAAAATTAAAGATATGTAATAGCTCCTCATTATTTTGTGCTCAAATATTTGCAGCTTTCTCATGTGAGATATGAGGGGCTATTACTTTAATACTCCTAATAATATTTAAAGCCTGTAAAATGTTCATAAAGTATTCATTATTATTATTTGAAAACAGTTAAATTTAATGTATAAAATATATAAATAACTTTTGATATTTAAAGAACCTTCTTACCATTTTCAGCTGTTTGAGCATTAGTTTTTACTTCTACATAATATGGATCACCTTGTCCAACTTTTGTTGTGGCATGAATTATCACTCGATATTTTGTGTCTGGTTTTAATCCAGCAAGCTTAGCCCTAGTTTCTCTGGGATCTGTAATAGAAGGTTGTCTTTCTAGGATAGTTCCTAATGAGGTTCCATCAACTGAAATGATAATGATGAAAACTTAATGGATGTTAAAGGAAAGGAAAATTACTATACAACAAAATATATATACAAGATAAAAAGAAAAATGATATGATTCAATCTTTGTATAATAAAATTATAAAAATAACTTCAGGAATTTAAAGAAACATTACACACAAAATTTAGTATTAATTCCATTTAATTTTAAATTTACCTCTTCGATAATATATTCTATAACCAGTGAGATTGCCATTGGGTTCCATAGGGCGCTTCCAAATAAGGTATAGAGCACTTGCACCCATTGGAATGGCTTCAAAGTATGATACAGGTCCAGGTGCTAAAAACATTTGAAAAAATAGAAAAACAAATTTAGGTGAAATTAAATTTTTAAAAATGTAATAAAGAATCTAACAGCATTTCTTTTAAAATAGCATCACAAAACATTAGAAACTAATTAAATAACCCATCAAAGCAGTTTCAAATTAATGCCCTGAATATAATTCTTCTCTGACTAAAAAAATAAAATACAGGGACTAAAAAATAAAGTAAAATAACAAGTATAGAGATAAAATATGAGCATAAAGCAGGCATCACATTAAATTATACCTACCTTAAATTATTACCTAATAATTAAATTATTATGTAATCAAACCTGGAATATTACAAATTATAACTTTAAACAATTTGCATAAGTTCAGTAAAATTACAAAAAGAATATAAAATACATTATTTAGACAATTATATAATTTTCATTATTTTCTGTGTTTCAGTGGTTTTATAACAAAGATTTAAGTAGACTGATATGTTTTATTAGAATCAGGTTTTACTTTATCTATTATAAGTAATTTACTTAAGTATTTTCGTCTTTTTTTTTTTCTATATTACTATATACAGAACTTTTTATACTTAAGTTTTTAGCTTATTTTAGATTCAAATTTTACAAATAATTTTTAATAACATGATCCAAAAAATAATAGAATGTATTTTGTAAATCAAACTTAATATATTGTAATATACTGCAAAAAAAAAAAGAAGAAAAAAAAAATGCCTTGCACAATGAGGCCACCACTTTTTTTCTGAAATATAAATAGACAGGGCTTTTTAAAATATAACATGTTTTTATTTATGTAAATGAGGCTTCAATATTGTGAGGCAAAGAATGTCCTTTCTAAAACCTACTATTCATATATTAAATTTTACGCATATAATAATAAGGAAAAAATAGAGAAAAGCTGCAATTACATTCACACACATTCTTTTTTATCTAACTACAATGAGATCTAATATGTTTTTATGCTAAGCATTATTTTACTAATAAATATGACTAAAAAATGAAAGCCGATATGTTTGACAAAATAACACGTTAAAATTATTTTTAACTGACATTTAATTTTTTCAAAGGAATACAATGATTATATTACACTATAGCATACACATAATTTATTCAACTAAATAGTCATAAATGCTGTTATACTTTTTCATACATATAGATAATTAAATTTAATACTTTCTCAGATTCATTTTCTTTAAGATGATACAAATAAATCCAGAAATTAAAAACCAATAATTTAAAACAGCAAAGAATGTCATAATAAGCCAGATTTCATTGATACCGTAGAACCTCAAAGTAATCACTTTTTAATTACAGAAACATTGTTTCTCATTAACTGTTTATAAATCTTTAGTTGTCAGAAATTGAAGGCTAGAGTTATAGCTTGCTCTGGACAGCTAAGAAATTTTGTTTTTTTCTAAAACAAAATAAATTTTAACAAAATTTGTTTAAGTTTTATTGCAGTAGTATAGTATAGCTGCATATATCTGTTTTAGAAAATACAGAAAATTTACCAAAAACATGTGAAAGAAATGATTAAAAAATCAGACACATTTTATAATAATTAAAAATCGTTATGACCAAATTTTTAGAGAAGATTTTTATTATGCCTATAAAATAGAAATGGATTAACTAATTTTTCATGCAGATAAGAGGAAGATAAAAAGAGCTTCTGCAAAAATGTGGAAGAACCAACAGCATATTTACAAAGCAGGTTATGCATTCAATTCTGCTACAAATTTACTAAAATATTTTATATTTACTACACAGTTCTCATTAATGTAGTAAACATATCAAAATATGTTGGAAGCATTACTAAAAGGTTACTATGTTTTCTCATAGAATGGAAAACCAATGTTATTTTTAATGTATCATAATAAATTTAGTTTCATACTGAAAAGCCATTCATCAATCCAAAAAGAAACAAAACAAGAAAACAGCAATTTTTCAATTTTTTACAGCAACACATACTACATTAATAAAATCTTACTTTGATCCCTGAGTTTTAATAGCAAATAGCATAATATAAAAAACTTAATAGGCTTACTTCCTTCAGGTGTTAAAATTCAATGTAGTCTGACGGGGGTCCGTTATAAACATCATTGAAGGCACAAACTCTTACAATATTAGTTGAAAATGGCCTAAATATATCAACTAGAGCTTCAGTGACATTTCGAGGAACAATGACTTCTCTCAGATGATCTTCACTTTCTTCAGATGTCCATGTCTGAATCTATTGTCATTAGATACACACATTTTTAGGCAATAATTATAAGATTAAAATTAATAAGTTGTGATTTAAAAAAAACATAGCATATATCCAAATTTTGGGAGGAAGCAGTTTCGGATTTCTTAAAACAGAGTGACGAAAATCATAGTTCCAAAATACTGTAATTTCTACCCATAATCTGCAGACTATGCATTTCACCTCAGATTTCCTATGTGTATATTACAGATTACAAAACACAATGGCTAAGCACTCTTTCCTAAAGTATTAATTAAAATATCTAAAAAAAGGGTAAGTAGGTCTTTTAAAAAAAAAATGTGAAAAAATTTTTGGAAGCTCTCTGGTTTCCATTTTCATTTGCTCCAAGCAGTTAACTCCATTATTTAAAAATAGTTGCAACTTTTAGCGTCAAGCTCTTCAAATTCTTGGGTTTCTCATTAAACAGCATCCTTTTACAATGATGTGTTTTAAATATTCCATCTCATGTTAATCTCTTTCAATTAGTGTAGGTGTTTTGGGTCTGACAAGAGAAGGTAGAAACAAGACTGACTAATATGTTAAGTAAAAAAATGCAGTTATCACATCATTCAATTATGGAGGAAAAGCCATATACATTTAGTAAGACCCTGACTTATGAAAGATATGAAACAATCAAGGTTGCGATTCTACTACAATATGTTCCTAGAAAGGAACAGAAAAGTAAATAGTGGGTTTAAGAAAAAGTAACAGATTAAATTATTGCGAAAATTGGATAAATATTTCTCAACTTATGAAACTTTATTTCATAAAAATATTTTTTTTAATGTTAGATCTAAATTAAAGATACAGCAAATACAAAACTCTTCAAAATTAATTTTGAAAATGAGTAGCAAATAACTGCAACTACACTAAAAAATGAAGCAATGTTCCCTCTTAGAATAAAAATCTATATATAAGATTGAATGAACACAACTGGTATAGAAATTTAAAACTTTCGGAAATAAACTTACAAATCTCAGAATTTGTTTAAGAAAAAAATAATAAATAATAGGATCCCAGATAATAATCTTTAGTTCCACTATCTCAAAATGCCTTTTATTTCCTAAAATATAATCTAATTCAGAGTTTTAAAAATATTTTTAGCCTCAAAATCTCAAAACACCTGCTCTACTTAAAAATATTTAACCATACCATACAGTCATTTATAATCTCAAGTAATCCTACTACTATCTGTAAAATATTTAATTGAAATTCTAATTTTCATGTTTAATGTGTTTTTAATTTCATATTACTTTTTAACTAATGCTTTCAATGTTAGACCTAAAGAACATCACCCAATATATGTTCGGGAAGAACAAGGCAGACCTAAAAAAATAAAATAAGGTTTCTCAAAAATAAATTTAGTTTAGTTATCGGTTCGACATATCAGTTAGTAAATTTCAAAACAGGTTCCCCGAAATTCTTATGCAAAACATTTGTAAGGAAGACTTTAACCATTTCCTCATCTATCAAAGCTGTTTTTTTGCTGAACATCATGAAGCAGTTTTTGTTTTTTGCTCTGTAATCCCTTTAGTTGCTCACCTCTTCTCTTCCTTTCTGATTCAACCTTTTCTTTTTCTAGAGTTTCGAATTTTTTTTCTTGCCATTGATTCAACATACTTAGAATGCTAAGATCTCACATAGCTCCACATTGTTTTGTTATTTTTGAATTCCTCCAGATGCTTGTACTCCATCGAAAATTTGTCTCTACCCAACAAAACTTTGTCCAGAGTGATTCACCACCGTGCAATCTGAATTTATAAAAAAAACCTTTTTAAGAAAGGCATGTCCATGAGAAAATGTTAAAATCAGTTGTGCATATCAGGGTCTTCCAAATTATTAAATATGTCCAACCAGTAATCATCTTATTTGCTCTACTTCGTTTTTATGTAAGCTAGAGAGTAAGAAAAGGCTATTTTTGAATTTAAATGTTAAGTTAACATTGGAACCATCCATAGATATCTGCTTTTTTCAGATAAACAGATAGAGATGCTATAGAATCTTTTGAATTTTTCCAATTTTTTTAGCACAATAATGCTCTAAAAATATAGATTTCAAGTATTTTATAATGGCTTGATTTTTGTCATTAAAAAAAAATCTAATTGTTATACCCATCTGTTGTTTTTGTGAAATTTTGTTTACTATTCGTCAAATCCTATTATTAAATACTTTTATTTTTTTTATTTATTATTATTCATGAATCTAGTCAGAAAAAGTAGATAGACTATTATTGAATAAAATACCTGGCTTAGATGAATTAAAAATTGATTTTTACTGTTTGATTTAATTTTGCTTTAAAAGCTTTTGGTGGGTAAAAAAAAAAAAAAGTATTTAAATTTTTATTTATTCTCTCTTTTGCTTTTATTTTGCAGATGAGGACTTGCTTACCTATATTATTTAACGAGAACAAGGTATTGCAATAAGTACATATTGCAGAAAATTCATCAGTTTTTACTTCTTTTAGCCAAAAACAGAATTCAGGAAGTACAATCAATGTTTGATCAATTGAAATATTGCCATTTAACATAATTTTTTCAATTACAAATATTTAAAAATTTCAGTAGATAATATTAAGTTTTGCAATAATGCTTGACAGCTAAAATACTGCTAATTTTTTTTTTATCTCAGCAAGACATGAAATTAATACATAATTACACTGCACAACACAATTTTTGCTTTTGATAAAAATTTCTCACAAATTTTTAACTACAACTTTAAAATTTGATCTCAAGTTGTTTTTTTACAGACTATGATGCAATTACACCTAATATTTACAAACACATCAAGTAAATAATAGATCACTCTTTTAGATCAAAAATGTTCTCAATTAAATGAACAATATAGCTACTAGTTAAATACACCCAAAAAAACAAAACATTTCCATAAAAAAAGTATTAATGCATTTGATATGTGTTTCCCTAAAAATACAAGAAAATAACATCAACATTTCCGCCAGGAAAGCACAATTTGTGAGATGCACGAATCCCATTCCGATTAGCGATCACTATATAAGTTTCTTTTTTCTTCATTGCAATCGGAATAAAAGAAAAAGTGGGGGTAAATATGAATAAAATAGTATGAAATAATAAATGAAAATATAACTCTTCTTTACACTTTTAAAAATGCCAAGAGGAGAGGGAATACCAGCCAGAAAAAAATTGCGATTTTAAGTGATCCTTTGGTTAAAAAAAAAATGCATATGATATATAATTGTAGCATGAAACAACAAAATGGTAATAAAAAGTTATAGACAGTTCAGAAAAAAAAGGAATAACTCAGAAAAAAAAAAAATGAAGCCTTACAAATGTCATACGGAATATGATCTCCTCTAACTTGCACACACTTATCATATGTTTTCAAGCTAGCAATAATACTGTTAACCACAGTTTGGGGAATTAGGCTCTACTCTTCCAGCAATGCAGTCTTCAGAGCGTTTACATCTCTTGAAGGAGGATGTCTATGTACAATTGCTCTTTCAAGGTAGTAAACTTAAGTTCTTTATCAGGTTGAAATCAGGAGACTATGTGACCACTGTATTAGATGAATGTCTTTAATTTCAAGGAATTAGTCTATGAAGTTTGCTCGATGTGGACGAGCATTAGGGTTCATAAATAAAACGTCAGATCTACATGAACCTCTGGAAAGTCTTACATAAGGCTCTAAGACCTCATCCCAATATATCTGGCCGGGCACAGATCCGCTATTGAAAACGTGTAGAGGCGTCCATCCATTGATCACTATTCCTCCCCCTACCATTACATCTCCACTATCCAAACGGTCACATTCCATAATGATCGAGGGATAATTTTGTGTTCATGACTCCCTCAGATATAAACACATTTAGAATCATCTTTAAAACTAAACTTCACCTCATCAGTAAAGAGAAAATAGGACCAATGGCGTTCATTCCAGTTCTGATGTTTTTGCACCAATTAAAGCGATCAGTCTTTTATTGTGAAGACAGTGAAACACAGACCTTCAGCTTTCTGGCATTAAGGGCCTTTTAATTAAGCTTTCTGTATATATCGTTTGCCTGTTACGAAAGGGCAGTTATTGCCAGGTATTCCTGTTACGAAAGGGCAGTTATTGCCAGGTATTGGTCTTCAATCCACAAGTTCCCATTCAGAAGCAGTTGCAGGGTGGAAAATCAAAAATGATTTTCATAGCAGCTTCGTAGTAGGGCAATTTGCATTTTTGTAACAACTTTCAGTAGTTTCGTAGCAGGGCAATTTACATTTTTGAAGTACCTTTCTCTCTCTCAGTGGTTTCGTTGCAGTATATTTTTTTATCGGAAGAACTGTTAGTTCTTCACCATAATTTCACAACTTTTCTTACATTTGTATCTGGAATTTCTTATTTTGAAATTTAATTTTTCTAATTTTTGTCAAAAACTCCCTGCCTTTCCCTAATCTTTTTATCAAAAATTTTCACTTTTCCCAGTTTGCAGGTTGAGTGGCCATCCTATTTCACTTTTAATAACTTGTATTTCAATGAAATATGCATACTTAAAAACATACTTCTGTTCTGGTTCTTTAAAGCATACATTTTTTCTTCAATTTCTATCATGTCTAATGTATGCCTGAGCATTTATGTTAAATTTTTAATTTTTTTTTGGCACCAAAATCGATTTTAAAGTTCAAAAATTTTTATTCTAAATTAAGATACCACCTTGGATGTAAAAATTAGATTATACTGGCACAGGATATTAAAAAACCCGAACCCTTAAGTTTTTCCAAACAATGTTAAAAAGCAGGCCTGAAAGCATATCACCTTGCTAAACTCCATTCTGAATGGATAATTCATCAGAAAAACTCCCTTGACTTCGAATTCTTGCTTTTAAATTTGCAAGAGTAGCTTTCACTAAAAAATAAGCTTGGATGGAATACCAAGTTCCTCCATCACCTAAAATAATTTCCCCCTATTAATACTATCAAAAGCCATTCAAATAATGAATAAATAGTGAATATCAATACCATATTCTAAGGTCTTTTCAAGAATTTACCTCAGTCTGAAAATATGATCAATGATTTCCCTCTGCAAAAACCACACTGATACCCTATTTGGGAGTCAAAAAATAGTGGCATTCTTTCAAATAGAATATATATGAAAAAATCTTATATGTTGTACAAAAGAGATTAAATGCCTTAGTAATTTGAGCAAATCAAAAGAGATTAATGCCTTAGTAATTTGAGCAAATCAAAGGATCTCCTTTCTTCAAAATAGAACAAATAACACTTGTGTTCCAATCATTTGACATATGCATCTTAATTATTGAAACATCTTAATACTGTATTAAAAAAAAATTAAATTTTCCTGAAATTTAAACACTGCAAAAAATGTTTTAAAAATCTAATTAATTACCTTGTAACCTCTAAAATGTCCATATATGGAATCTGGTGACACAGGCTCCCAGACAAATATAGCAGACTTAGCGTCTTTGGGAGGACTTAAAAGGCGAAAATTTAATGGAGCTTCTTTAGGAACTATAAATAAAATCACATAATTTTATTTTCCAATAAACGTAAAAAATTGAATCAAAAGATAAAAAGCAATACGAGTAAAATAATATATCAAAAAGAAATCAGTTACCATCCTCTCCAGAATATCCTATTATTTCAGGAGGTACTGGAGCCTGCCCCCTTCGATTATGTGCTTCTACTTTGATTCTGTAACGCTTAAATGTTGGCTGATAGTCTACAATCAGTTGATTTTGTCTCCAATCAGTTATTTTTTCATATTTCCAAGTAGACTGTGGATCATCATCTCTCTTCCAAAATACTTTATAGAAAAACTCTGGAGCATTATGTTCAATCAATGGCATTGGCTAAGAAATGAAAACTATCAAGTTAAAATAATATATATATCTCGTTCATTTAAAGAAAATGATTAATTAGGTACAATTTAACAGCAAAATAAAATGGAGGAATCCAAAAAAGGAAAAAACCGTGAAATAAAAATGTAGGTTTCATATAATTTCTTCCTTTCTTTTCAAGTGACTCATTACAAATTGCTGAAATTCTAATGACATAATATTTAATCTATATCATAAATTAATTAGTAATAGATAAACGTATTTTACAGGATTCATAAAATCAAAGCTTTACCATAAAAGGAATAAAGGTTTTAATAAAACCATTAGTCATGAATATTAATAATCTACATTTTCTATGGTTGTCAAAGAATTCTTCTTTAAAAGAAAAAAGCCCATTTTTTTTTTTTTTTTTTGTCTGTCAACAACACATTTATAGCTTGTTAAAAAAAATGACATGAGCTCAGAAATAATGTTTACAGTTGTAAAATTCACTTTGAAATAAATCAATTAAGTTATATAAGATTGATAAAAAGAAATTTCAAAACATTAATGAAGAGGATCACATCAATAATTATTTGATATAATTTGAAACTACAATAAAATTACATTTTTTTTCTTTTTTTACTTAATCACTTAATAATATATTTTTTAAAAATAAACACTTAATGAAATAAATATATGCATTTAACTTTTATTTATCAGTTCTGTATTTTATTAAAAAAAAATCAGTCATACATATAAAAATGAATAAATGCTTGAGATGGGATTATTTAGAAGTTTTAATTTTGAAAACTTTGTTCGTGATAGCTTTTAACTATTAAATAAAGCAGTGATATACCAACAATTCCCCTCACAATGCTTATTTTCTAAAAATACAATAAAAATATACATTAATCACTGGACACGTTTAAAACAATTGCTAGTCCAACTAAAAGTTTTGGAAACTGAAAGGGCTTAATTCTGCAGTGTCAGCTATTTGAGCAATCACATCAGTTTGCACATGTATTGTTTTATATTATTTTTTGTGATCTCCTTGGGTTGCCTGTATTTATTTTTCTCGGACAGCCAGCTGCTCTCATAAGTGTAGATTAAACATGAATGAAGCATAATATTCTCTTTAGATGGCATGGTTTTCTGTTTTGGCACCACTTCATTGAATAGAATATTGTTTTCAAATTCATCAATAAACCGCATATCTCGGTTTGCAATTATTTTTCTACACTTTTAATTCCACAGTTGCTATGCTTTTAATTTACAGGAATAGGCAAACAAAACATGCGAGTTTGATCTAGGATCAAATTTTCCTTTCAATCACTTATTCAAAACAAATATTTTCTGTCCAAAAAATTTTCAAGTACGACATAATTAATCATAAGCTGAAAGCATATGATTTATTGTGACGTTGGGCATGGATTTTGTGACAAAATCATGAAATTTGTGTCGATTATCTGGTTGGTTGCAGACAACATAATTTAATTATAATTAAGTTAAAACAGATGCTATTTTGTAAGTTTTACTTTAAACTTTTTATGTGCAAAAAATTGACTTTATTAATTAAATGGAGTTATTCTTGCTTCCTCCATATTCTGCACCACTACACTCTGCAAATTTTCCGCCCTTTCACTATTCAAGCATCCTATCAAGCTTATTGTTCAGAAGGAAATTCTGAGAATTTTGCAACCATTAACCATTATTTTGAATATACAGCTTTTATATCAACTTCTGACAACACTATGATGCTTACTGCTCGATTTTTAACGATAATTGTATTTTAAATTTCTTAAAATTTAGATATATCCAGGTTTCTATTTTTATTGGACTTTCATTTTTTTAAATTTTATTTCAGGATTTGATTTCTTTTTTGATGCAAGAAAAATGAGTTTTTGAGAATCAAGGAAATTTTTATCTTTTCTTGCTTCCCATTTTTCCATTAACTTTATTTTAAAGCTTTGTGTTTAAGCAGTTCATAATGCGATTCAATTGCACACCTGAAGTTCTCTAAAATATCAGGAAAACGGCGTAACAATAAAATGGAAAGAAGATCATTGGCAATTTCAATATGTAATATGTTACTTTTTTTTGCAGGTCCTTTCAATTCATTAACTGCTTTTAATTTTGTCCACACTTCGTTCAAAGTAGTGCAATGCACCATGCTGCAAAGTTCATTGAGACTCCAATAACAAAATAATGTCTTATCAGTTTGGATCCATTTCTAACTTATGGATCCATTATAGAACTTTTTAATAAGTTTGGATCCATTTCTAACTTATGGATCCATTATAGAACTTTTTAATAAGTTTGGATCCATTTCTTTAGCTTTCCTTCATCATTAGTTGTGGCTCCTTCAGCAGTTTTGGTTTCAAATCTGATCACATAATAACAATAATGATCCTTCTTTTGATTAGAATTGTTTTTGAATTTCTATATGTTGTAATTATCTTTGCTCAGCTTTTTGATGCCTACAACTTGAGTTAAAAAAATCTCAGGAAAGAAAGTTCAGCGAAAATATGTCATTTTACGCTTAAGACCAACAGCATTTTAAATCTATGCAGTAGGCTTATTTTGAAAAGCGTTTGAGGCTACTTCTGTTTTCACATAAATTATCTATCTGGGCCCATAATCAATTATTGGAAGCATATATTTAAACAAAATATATATATATGAATAAACAAAATTAATTTTACGGTAGCAGATTAAATTTAAAACAAGTAATAAACCAGTCATTAGATCTTAACATAGGCACAAAGCATGAAATGTCACTTCCTGAAACAACAGATATACAGGACATGGAAAAGCATCAAATAAGTAGTGATATATCAACAGTTTTTTAAATATAAAAATTCAAGTTCATAGAAGTAGCTATGCATATTAAATTGAATTTATATAATATTATATAAATTCAAGCCCAATTTTTTGTTAATGAAATCATTTAAGCCAACTTTTTTATAATAATAAAATATTTCAAATTATGAGCTGATAATATAACCGTATGGTAATACAATAACTATAACTATATGCTTTAAATTTTGAAGATGTAAAACTTATAAAAAAAAATTTAATAAATATACTTTAATTTATTAAATAAATTTGAACTATTAAAAATTACAGTAATGTTACAGTAAAAATTACAGTACAGTTAGTGTTTAATGAAACAAAATGAAAATTCTACAATATTCATAAGTGTTTTTACATTATGATAAATGTCTAAACTTCTCTGGAATGAAATGAACAACTGTTCACAATTGTACAAATACAACAAAATAAATATATTAAATCTAAAATGTATGCTAATTATAACAAAACAGTTGCATAATTTTGTAAGCTTTTTTAAATTATATTTTTATAATCGGAAGAATACAAGATTTGTCTATCAATGAAATATATATGAAACAAAACGGTTAGTATAAGCCCAAAGAAGTTTTTGAATCTATCTATACTAATGCCTTTATTCCAGATATTAAATTAAAAGGCAAAAAATGATAGCTTTGATCCACCATTTAAAAATTATTAAATATAAAGCGAAAGCAACAAACCGTCCAAGATATAACTAAATTATCAGGGTGAGTTCCTCGTCCCATAACTTTATCAGGATTTTTATATGGTACAGCTTCTGGGGTAGCACAATGCTGAGATGGTCCACTAGGTTCACTTGGTCCTATTTTATTTCGTGCTCTGACACGAAATGTATAATTAGCCCAAGGACTCATTTCAATCTAAAAGTATGAATGAATATATATATACTAAGGAAATCAATTTGATAATAAACATACAAATTTGAAATATAGTGACTTCAAATAATATTATCATGATCAATTATGGAAAATAAAATATGATCTATTATTGAAAATTTTTTATTAAGACATTCTTGAAGAAACAATTATATATGCCATGGAGTAGTCCTATACCTTTTAATGCACTATTATTACTATTTTTAATTCAAGAAAAAAAAACATAGTAGACTGTGATGGAATATCATATAGCACTTTTCTGCTAACAGAGAATATTAAATATTTACTGTATTATTAAGAGGAGAGAGAATTATTAAAAACCAAATATCTTTAAAAGTTAATTTTCACATTGAATGCATCATAAAAATTAATTTCAAAATAAAATTTCATTATGTCAAACTAACACAATTATCATTCATAAATGAAAATTTTATTAATTTGTAGGAAAATTTTATAATTGGTATTTGCATTGCAATTTGAAGGTGCCAAATAATCAAACCACACTTCTAAACAAATATTTTGATGTTTAATTGCAAATAAGCCTATTGAAACAATCAATAAAAAAAAGAGAACAGTATTAGATGAGTATTGAAAAATAAAAATGTACTAAGAATTTTACAATTTAAAATTTTTAAAAATTAAAGAAATGCAAAATAAAATAAAATTGAATGATACCTTTACTCGAGTATCAGCTGCAGGTATATTTTTGAAAGCATTTTCCCATGTATCAGGTGTAAATGATGTATTATACTGGATAGAATAGCTAAGAATTGGAGCACGTCTATCCCCCATTGGTTTCCATACAACCATTGCATAAAAACCATCACAATCAACATGTACAATGCGAGGCGGATTTGGAACATCTAAATTAGTAATAAAAAACTTTGTATGAAATGCCCGATTTCTTAAATAGTAAAATTATACTTAAAAAAAATTATGATAGTTTCATTAAAATAATGAGCCTTAATAAAAAAAAAAAAAAAAAAAATCAAAAAAAAAAAAAAAAAAAAAAAAAAAAAAAAAAGAGAACTGTGTAAAAATTTTTAATTCCCAAAAAGAAAGCAGCAGACACAAATTGCAATATTTAGATTGATTATCAAATTCTAAATCTGTGCACATTAATTATATTGTGATGTATTTTGATAAATGCAGGATTATAGAACATTCACTAACTGATCAGAAATTAACATTGCTTCATATTTGTAATAAATACACTCACTGCCTAAAGTTAAGCTTGCAAAGGAAATGTTTCCAAAAGTCAATCTGAATCGGAGAGGTTGCAATTTCCTGCAGAGTTTGATGGCAGTATGTAAATACACTCAAGAGCCAAAACATTATGACCACCTGTCAATAACGAGTTGGCCCACCTTTGGCGCGCAACACAGCTTCAACCCGCCTTGGCATGGATGCCCCAAGTCCTTGGTAGATGGCCGGAGACAGATTGTACCAGATGTTTAAGTAACGGTCACGCAAATCCGAGATATTGCGGGTGGTGGTCTTTGAACTCTGAGCTGCCGTTCCAGGACATCCCAAATGTGTTCTATCGGATTGGATACGGTGAGTTAGGCAGCCAGGACATTAACTGGAATTCAGCATCATGTTCCTGGAACCACTCCAACACAATTTTAGCCTTGTGACAAAGAGCGTTGTCCTGTTGGAACATTCCATTTCCAGCTGGAAAAACAGAGGCCATGTAAGGGTGCAACTGGTCCGCAATGATGATCAGATACCCTGTAGTATTTATGGTCTGCTCTACCACAACCACGGGTCCCAGAGACGCCCAAGAGAACGTTCCCCAAAGCATAATACCGCCACCACCGCCCTGTGTATAACCTACTGTACATTGAGGGAGCAACTGTTCGCCTCGAAGACGGCGTATCCTGACACGGCCATCGGCGTGATGAATGACAAACCGTGATTCATCTGACCAGGCAACTCTCTCCCACTGATCCATGGACCAGTCACGATGTTCCGGGCCCAGCGCAGGCGCAGTTGGCGATGACGCTTGGTCAGCAAAGGCACACGAGTGGGACGTTTGCTGCGTAGCCCCATATCCAACAGTGTCCTCCGATACTATTCTACTTGGCCCTGCATTGTATTGGGCTGTCAGCTGAGCCACTGTCTGGCTCTGGTTTTGCTTCACCATGCGAGACAGTCTCCGACGACCTTTTTCTTTGATAGCGTGTGGACGTCCAACACCATGTCGTCTACTGCTGGTTTCACCGTCATTCATCCACTTTGCATAAGTACTAACAACTGTAGATCGCGAACAACCCACGAGTCGTGCAGTTTCGGAAATACTTGTTCCGAGCCTTCGAGCCATTACAGTCTGCCCTCTATCAAAGTCGCTTAGATCCGCAGCCTTTCCCATCACAGACAGAAGTAAGTGAAGGAATGATTCTTCAGACTCTCCAGCAGCAGTTAAATACCACTTCCACCTGATCACGTGCTTTCCACATCATCCAGGCGAGTTCATTGCAAATGTAGGGGTGGTCATAATGTTTTGGCTCTTGAGTGTATATATATATAACAGCCAATTATGATTTCTTGTCGAGAAATATGAAAAAAAGGCGCAATTTCATAAGAAGCAAACATCATGGAGGGCTACAGGTGTTATATGCAAGTACTGATAAAAGTGTTTAGAGTGTTTTTTTTTTTTCAAGATAGACGTGTTTCTATGACTTTCAGAAAACAAATGGAAGATTCTGAGCGCTAACGTGCTATTAGATGCATTGAAGCAGCATAATCAATCACAGATGTTCCTCTTCTCTTCGATGTTCCTCATTCCGTAATTTCACAATGAAATAATTCCAAAGACCTGTGTGCATGGTTATAAAAGTTACAACCATGCTGAAGGATTGATATATTGTGGCTTGATTCACTGTTGTAACCAGTGGAAGCGAAGAGAGACTTCAAAATGTGTGACCTACATAGTTCATCCACTAGTAAGACGATATTTGTCACTACTGTGGGCTGAAGGCTACGAACGAACGAATGAATGAATGGCCTGAACACCCAACAGTTCAATCCAGATAGGCACAATTAAAGTGGTGTCTGTAACATGTCAACTGGACTGTGTCTTATTGGAGCAATGTTATGTTCAAGGGATGAGCCGAGCTTTTCTCTGCAAATAAATGGCAAGTGTGTAAGTATATCATTGAACATCAAGATTGAAGCATTATGATATGAGCAGGGACATTGCACACAGCTGCACATCTTTACACAGAGTTCCAAAACAGCTGTCCGTTATTGGAATGAAGTCCTAGACCCCTCTGTGATGTATGCTGCAGCAGTTGGTCCTGCTTTCGTTTTAATGGATGATAATGTGCATCGCCATAGAACTGTGATCATCGACGATTACCTGTAAGACATATCAAGTGTCCGGCATACTCGCCCGAACTTAATACCAATGAAAATCTTTGGAATGCCCTTAACTATGCAATATGTGAACATTTGCCACCCCCCAGACACTCGCACAGAGTTGCAAACTGCTCTACAGGAGGAATGGCGATTACTTGCCTCTGCAATAGTTAATCACCTCTTGGAAAACCTGGTTGTACGCTAGAAACTTTTTTATGCAGGTGAGGGATGGTGATATACCCTACTAATGTCATTGTAGGGTATATCACCCCTCCCTCACCTGCATACAAAGTAAATATCTGCAACTACCTACTTTATTTATTTTGGCTTTAAACATCTTTTTGTTAATGATTCCAATATGACTTTGGCTTGTAATTTATGAAAATTCAATATTGTTTCATCCTTGTATGTAATTAATTTTACATTATGCATAAACACATTTGCTGCTTTACAGCCTCCTTTTATGTCAATCAAGTAAATTTTCAACATTTCTCCACTGCACACTTAACTTTTTTTGGCAGTGAGTGTACTTGTAAATTTATATGCTTACATTTTTTAATCTGTATGTTATTTTTATTTATTTTTTTTTAAATTTATGAATTATTCATAAAAATGTGCATAGCAGACTCAATGCAATAACACAAATGGCCAAGAGACACTGATTAAAATTCCTTCTTTGTATTTTAAGAATACTTTTTATATTATTTTTTCAATTTTACTAATGTAATAAATTAATTTTTTTAATAGAAAAATTATAAAATAAAAACCTTACATATAATAATTCAAAAAATAATTAATAACTGACTAAATGTAAACTAGAAAAAATTCTTTTTTAAATAAAATAGAATTTTAATTAATAATATTAAGAAATATTACCTTGAACGGTAAGAATTGCTTGAGCTTCATCTTTATCTAATTCTGTTTGTGCAACACAAGTGAAAATACCTGAATCTAACTCCAATGTTTTTGATATTGTTAAGGAATTATCTGAGGCTTGAACAATACGTGGATCTTGGTCGAAGTCAATTTGTTGACCATTAAAGAGCCATTGAATGACTAAAGCTAAACTTGTATCTGCTTCTGCATTGCATCTAAAAGTAGCTGAATTGCCAGCAGCAACCTCAAAGTTTTCTGGAGGTTGTGTAATTTTGGTTTTACCTATGCAAAGAGAATTCATATTCTATATATTTACTTTGAAAAACTTAGAGAAAACAGTAATTGCAGAAACGTCACATCTTAAGATAAATTAGATGAAAAATATTATAAGAACTGTAGTGAATTTTTCAATACCTTTAACTTCCAATTTCCCTCGAGCTTGAGTATCACCAAGTTTGTTGCTTGCAGAACAAATATACATTCCTTCGTCTGTTTTAAGAGCATTAGATATTTGCAAATCACCATTATCTAAAACCTGACAAAAAAAATTATTTTCAGCCAGATTATTATATCATATGCAAAAATAAATTTTATAACATTAGATATTTACTAATAGGCATTACATTACATTTTAACAGATTTATAAAGGCTTTGACAAAAATCGACTGAAAGTAAAACACTGAAGTAAATTGAGAAATATATGAAAACTACATTCATGATGAAACACTTTTTAGCAACAAAATCAAGGATAATAAAAGAGTTAAATTATTTGGAATATTATTTTGACTTTTAATAAAAGCATGCTAACCCAAAATATTGTATTGTGAAACGTCTTTTAAAAAATTAAAATTTTTTGAAGGGCTTAAATGCATTCTTTTATTTAAACTAATTTTCCTTAAATGTATTTAAAAAATGCTTTTGAATTGACGTAAAAATAGGTGAAAGTATTTCAGAGTATGCATCAATTATTGGAACTATTATAAACACACAAAATATTTTTTAAATTGTGCACTAATACTCAACATAATTATATTGAATCTGATACTTATAATCTTATATCACTTATCCAAAGTTGTCATGATTATGTGATGTAGTTGTGTGTTAGTAAAAATTTTTAAGTACAGAAAGTCAGAGATAGCATACATTTTCTGAAATATAATCTTTCTAAAACACTTTCTCATAAAGTGTACAATATATTAGAAAACTGATTTGCTGAAACATAAACTATATAAAATAAACAAAATAAAATATAATAGTTATAATACATTTGATGAAGAAAGTTTTGTGTAAAGTCATTTCTTTGTTAAAGAAACTAAGGGGTTGCCACAGTAATAAACTAGAAAATCACTCACAAAGAGTAATTAGTTTAAGGAAAGAAGTGTTGGGGAGGGTAGAAATGTTCACTAAAAAAAAAAAAAAATAAAATGAAGTATTTTCTGATAGTGATTATAACAGGCACGGATTAAAATACTATATGAAACAAAATTAATATAAAAATATATTTTTCACCTGATATCGACCTCCACTTAATTCTTGACCTTCTTTTGACCAGCGAACTTCAGGCTTCGGTGCTCCAAACACTCTGCAAGTTAAAGTAACAAGAGAAGCGACTGCTTTTGTAAGTGGTGCTGGTTCTTCAGTAATAGTTGGTGGAAGAGCTGGTAAGGAAAAATGCTATTTCAATTTTAAAAATTCACTTTTTTCATTAAAAAACCGAAAATATGTTAACTAACATGTAGATTTAAATTATGCCCTTGCAGATACGTTTCTTAAAGATAGTATGTTATCATTTATATATAATCATGCTGAAATAATTCAGCACATTCAGGTTTTTTTATAAAAATGATGAATGATTTGTAAGCAATATTCCTTCAAACAGTCAAATTACGAAAGCTTTAATATCTATATACACATGTTTATATAAACTTTTTACAATTTTAAAACTAATTGAAAAAAAAGTATATATATATATATATATATGCACAAGTCTATTTAATTAAATGGTTTGCTAAGTTATTTTATATATTTACACAAAATAACAATTGATGAAATATTGGATCTAATAAAGGATACATGATTTAGTTACAGATTACAAATTATACGGAAATTAATTTGAATGTTTTTCTCTCTAGAAAAGAATATTTTCGTAACTGCAAACAATCTATTTCAGTAATAACAAGTATATTATCTGCATCAAAGGAGATACATTTATTAAAAAGGATATGAAAATAATGATAACCTTTAATAATGTTTCTACTAGTACAAGCATCATCAAAAATAGCAAAAGCTAAAAAACAACTCTGAATTTCAGCTACATTTTCATCACAAGTTGCAACAATGAGACAAAGTTTTGAATCAGAAACATTAGTTCAATTAATTGCTACAAAAAAAGAGATCATTCAGTTACTAAAATTTGATTTCAGTAGTCATTGCACTTTTTATACTTAATTTGCCCAAGCTAAACTGCTAAGCAATCTCAAGAGTTTGGAAATATTTTTAAAATACTCCACAGCATGATCTGAAAAATTCACTGGTATATTTAAAGCTCAATTACAAATGATGAAAGAAACTTGCAGTTCTGATAATACTCAATTCCGAAATATTAGGATAAAGTAAGAAGTTGCCAGGAGTGAATTGTAAGTACCACTAAATTTTTTGGAACTAAGACTTATGAAATTTCACATAAAAAAAATCAAACTCATCTCCGCTATAAAGAGGAAAGCCAATTTCCATTTACAACATTGGGGAATGAACATTTGGTAAACTTTTGTGTTAACTGATTTCAGCTAAAAAACAATTAATGTAATGATTTTGGTATTGGGAATTTTAAGTTAAATAGACATTTTACAAAATAAGCACAACTACACTAAAAATTAACAAATAATAAGGAATAAAATTTTAAAAAATTGCTTTTGGACTTATCAATACAAATATTAGCAATTCTCTGAGTGAAGGCTATTTAAAATAGACATTTTCTCAAATAAAATTTGTGATAAATAATTAAAATACATATTTTGTTATTTGTAGGTTTTTTTAAAATAAATGAACTACATCAATAGGTTTACCATAACTACTATACTTTGATACAGAACATGTAAATGCATAAAAATAAACATGAGAAAAGAGTGATAACACAATTTATTTTTGCATGATAAAAAAATCTCCACAATACAACAAAATGAATACAAAATAAAAGATGCTATGGTAATCTGTTTTAGAACCCTATCATATTTTAAAATTTACTTTAATTAATAATTTTTTTCTATCACACAATTACAAAATTGAGTGCTAATCATTTTAAAGTTATATTTAGAAATCAAAGTTACTTTGCTTTTCTTACAACTTGTTTTTGCATCTGACCACTGAGATGCCATTAAGGTAAATATTTCTTTCCACATATACATTGAGAGCTCAAATGGTAATGCATTTGTTTTTTCGGTTTCAAGGCGGGAAAACAATCAACATGCTTTTTTTTTCCCACCTCACATGAGCCATAAATTCAGATCCAAAATTTTCTTCCTTTTTTCGCAAACTGCCCTGCACTATTTCAAGGATGTGATGCTAAGCTTTGAGATATTTTTATGCTTATAGATCCTTGTACAAAAATCCCTTTCTTAAAGAAATTTTTGGACAAATTTGGGAGATTTATGTACAATTACGAAGTTTGGGAGAAGGAGCTGAACTTCAGGAGTCTTAAATAAATCAGAAGAGTTGCCCTGTATGCATATGCATTTTAATCACATCTTATATTTATAAAATTTTTAGCAAATTTATTAATAAAAAATAAACACTTTTGAAAAGATAGACTTTTGAATAGGTAACAAATTTTTGGAATGATATTGCATAATTTTTGGAACACTATTACAGCTGGAATTAACTTTTCTGTTATTTGTAGAAGATTAATTTGTTTATTAAATGAGTTAATATGTCTCACTGTAACAATCTTGATATTTAATAAAATTCCATATGCATGCATTACAGTGTGTATCGTTAACACTAACAGATATAAATCAAGCAAAAAAAGTTTATTCATACTTAAAATTATACCTTTTTGATCAACCACACAAAATAATTAAAATTAGAGCAATTTATAGTGATGATATTAAATAAGAAAGTCATTTTATATTAAAAATACATTGCAAAAGATATTACACAATTTCTCTTTTTAAAATCAACACAAATTCTTATTAATATAAATAAATGAAAATGTCTACAAATTTAAACTTTAATGTAGATAAACAGAAGATACAGTTAAAATGTGGAAGAGTTGGAAGGAATGGATTTATAACATTTGATAATTAATTGCAATAATCAGCATGATACTTAATTTTGAACAGGTTTTATTTAGATTCTTATTTCTTACAACTTACTATAACTGTATGAACTATGCTGAATAAAAATCTAGTAACCTTTTTATTTGTGAGTAGCATTTTGTAGGAAATGTAGATGAGTATATTCTTATAGATGAATGTATTCTGATATATTCTTTTACATTTGTGGAAACTAAGTCATATTATTTTCTATGATATAATATAGTCTTCTTTACTTCAATATATGTTTTGTAAAACGAGTCTCATCAATGTTATTAGACATATTTTGTGTCATTATACATTTCCAGAACCTGAAAAAATATCAACACTATCAAAAAATAAATATTTTTTAATCAAAAACCTACTCCAAAACCCTATTTACAAAACATCAGACTTTTTTTTTTAAATTTAGACTATACTTACAATCATAATGACATTATTAGCAAAGAGTTTCATATTATGAATACAGGTGATTTCTTTAAAAAAAGTTAATTTTTACATTTTTACCTAGAAGAACAATATTTATTCAAGTCAAATTTACAATATTTATTCAAATATTGCTTTTCTTTTCTTATCATGAAATACATTTTAACTCTTTACATATACTAACAGACATTAGCAAAACAAAAGATTAAACTACATCCTACCTAAAACATTCAAATAGAAATCTTTAAAGGCATATCCATGAACATTAGAAGCATTACACTGATACACAGCAGTATCTGATTTTTCAAGCCTATCAATAATCATCATGTTTCCTTCCAATTTACGTCTTGGATTTGGCTGAGCCTCTAATTTTGAAAAATAACAATAGAATTAATATTTGTCCAAAATAATCATAATATCAGATGAATTTTAAAGCACTGAAATTTAAAAGTAAATTTGATAATTCACTGAGATTTTAATCTTAGGTCCCAAATTATTTAAAAAAGAAACTTCATATGAAACATAGAAGTACATAAGAAAAATACGAGTGATTGATATATTTATTATATCCAAATTATTTATCATTGATATACATTTATATGACCAAATTATAAAAAATGTAAGTAATAAATATTCATTAATTTTTGGGTAATATTGCTAAAATTCATTTCTTACTTTCAATAGGATCTCCATTGATAAGCCACTGTAACTTCGGTTCTGGATATGCACGAGCATCACAAATAAACTTAACAACTTCCTCTTCAGCAGCATTAGTATTATTAGGAGCAGTAATCCAGTATGGAACAGCTAAAATAACAATAAAAATTCATGCAGAATTTGATATGTAAAGAAATTTAAAAGAAAATAAGATAGAATAAAACTATATATATTTATACCATGGACAGCAACAGTTACTGCGTGTGTTATTGGTGTTCCTACACCATTACTGCCGACACATTCATAGGTACCAGCATCATCAAAATCAACACTTTTTATTTGTAAAGTTTTGCCATAATTTGTATAAGTGTATTTACTTGAGTACATTTCACTTCTCCTTTTACTCCATTTTATTTCAGGTAGAGGCCTATAAAAAACCTTGTTAGTTAAGAAAATATATTAGACAACAGAATTTTATATAATCAAACATACATACGTCCCACCAAATATACAGCTTAATTCCAATTGTTTTCCTCTTAAAGCTACAATATTTGGAGGGGAAACATATTGCTTTACTGGTCGATGGCTTGTTTGTCCAGATCTAGAAATTAAAGAGAAAAGAGGATAATTATATTGATCGTAAATTTAGATAATTATATATTAATTTAACATACTAAAATTTTCCATATAAATGCTACTACTATAATTTTATATATAAGAATATGTTAAACATAAAAAACAGTTGGCTATTAAGTATAATTTTAGTAATGCTATATAACTATTGTTTAATCCATGGTAGACAGATTAGGAGTAAAGAAAATTATTTAGCAAAACAAAGATAAAAAAAAAGAAAATTCCATACATTAATGTTCTATTAATATAGTAAACCCTTGCTGAGTGCATATTTGCATAGATTAATTTTGCTCATAAGCATAATCTTAACTGTTTTCCATTTAATTTGTCCAAATACTATAATTTCACACATATGAGATATGCTACAGAGCATCAAATTTGGTACTATAACATTTGCCATAAGTTGACAACAATTTTAAAAGATTTCTCCATTGATTGAAAATGAAATCAATTAGTGGCAAAGGCTTTTTAGACAAGGAAGAAGGGAGAAGTTGGCGAATTTATCAAGAATGTAGATAGAAAAATAACAAATAAGGAATTGGATTATCTTGTAGCAATGGCAGTAAAAGCAGTGATAGCAAAGATAAAATGCCTATAACTTTTTTTTAAAGTTTCATGGTAAGAAACCAGAGAGTCACAGCATCAATAATAATTTCAAGCAAAAAATGCCAGCTTTTTAAAAAATAATTGTATTACGTACCTATTTATTAAGCAGCAATAAAAAATCTCTTCAATGAAAAATTGTTTCCTATTTCCCATTTAATTACTACTCTAATTTAATATTTGGGTTTGTTAAAGCCATACATATTTTCTAATTTAAACTATACTATACCTACCACATTAGTGCAGAATGTATTTACAACATAAGCCTCTCATTTAACACAGGTTTATTATACTTAATTTTAAAATTTTTCAAAGATAATTATATAATTAGCAAAATAGTATAAATTTCAATAAAGTGTTACACATAAAATTTTAATATTTTTTTATTATTTATATTTTTTAAGAGTATATATTATCCAATCAACAAACTTAATTGTCAATTTGATTATTTTTATTTTATAAACTCAGATAATTATTTTCTTCCTTTGTGCCTCATATTTTTAATACACACCTCCAGATGGATCAACTTTCAAAATTATTTTGTTTCCAAATTTGTACTCATTACGAGACTTAGAAGTTGCACTGCAGGCATACATGGCTTCATCCAAATCATCTTCAACTGTAACATTTGAAAAATGAAGATCTCCTTCAGGATCAACAGTGATACGAGAGCTGTTAATTGTTCGTAAAGATCCAGAGTAAGACTGGATCATCCAAAAAATTGTAGGACGTGGATATCCAGTTGGTGGATTACAGTTTAAAGTCAAAGGATCTCCTTCACTCACAACTTTTTCTTTTGCTTCTACATCCAAAAAAGAGCTCAATTCTATAAAAACAAAACAAAAATCAGAAATTTTAGCATTATTTAAAATGGTTTTTAGAAACATATATTTTAATATTAAACATAATATCATAATTGGAAAAAGCGTGTAGTACCAGATTTCCTCAAGAAAACCGCATTTGAGACAGATGTTCCAAATCGATTAGAGGCAAAGCATTGATATAATCCTTCATCAATATCCTCTGGCTTGGTAAAAACCAAAGTCCCTCTACGAGGTTGTTGACTGATTCTTTTATCATAAGCAACATATTCAAAATCTAGGCCATTTTTCATCCAATGATAACTGTAATAAAAAGAAATAAGTTTTACACATCAATTTTCAATTAATGTATATTTAGAATGAAGCAGCAGTAAATAAGCTTCAAAAGTTATCAGCCATCTATTTCTGAACAATTTTGTATTAAATATATAAGGTGTGTGAATGGGAATGCATGTATGTGCGTGTATATATATCCATTTCTTTAATACAACAAAAAAATCAGTATGAGTTTTAAAATGATAACATGAGATGACAGAATTTTATATAATAAACTTAATTTATTTAGTAACTTACGTAGGTTCAGGGTTGCCTTGTGCTTCACATTCTAGCATAAATGGATTGTCTTTCTCGTCTTGTGTTTGAGCAACTTGATACAGTTGCTCATGAGGAGGTTGCTTGATAATTGTAGGTGGAAAAGGAACAACTGGAGGTTCAGCACAGTCAATTACAAATAACAGTGATGAAGCAAATATAAGGTAAAATATAGATGCCATGTTTGGTACACAACTTTAAAAAACCTGCAGAAAGAAATCATAAGGAAGGCTAGTAAATGAATTTGACATATAAATAATTAAAAATTTGCATTAACAAGAAATTTGCTGCTAATTTCATCTGAACAATTTTTTGAAATAAGCAAGTAGAAGAAGATGGAATTACATTTACTACTTCATTGTCAAATGTCATTTAGAATTTTCCTTCAACTAAAAAAAAAAATCAGTAATATGAAACAACAATAAAACACCACAAAATCACTACATAATACAGGTTAAAAGATCGTACAGCAGAAAGATACTGCTCAATCAAACAAATAAAAAAATTATTTTTGCATACTCAATATTTTTTGAAAATAATCCTAAGCATTGAAATAGTTTATACTGCTCTAACATAGTGAATTAACGCAGCATTGATTAACATTTGAAATTAACATAAATACAGTGCCTCACTAACGTTTCACGCAAACATGTAATGTATATAAATCATTATTACAAATGTTATTAAACAAAATATTTAAAATTTATTACTTTGAAACAATTTATATTGATACGTACTTTTCAAAATATTGACATTTTTTTAATTATTGTAAAATAAAATTTTTTTAAATACATTAAAATATGATAAAAGAATAAATGTTGTCAAAGAATTTTTGATTAAGAAAAAAAATCGAGTTCAATAAAAGTCTTTCAGCAGTTTTTAATACTTGATTGAATATACACAATTATTTAAAAACTTTTTTTTAGGATATCACTATACGTATATACTGATCCTGCTTGTTATAAATAAAAAAAAATTATTTACTTAAGGCGATATGCACAACATGTCTTTAAATGATTGATTCAAACCATTATGGAACCACTTGTTTCAAAATTTACTATACTTGCTTTTATTATATTACACATAATAATAATAATATTCTCGCTATTCTGTTCTATGTTTGTAACCCATAATTCACTTCACTCATGAGACAGATTTAGACTATGCTTTGTAACATTCTACTATGCTTTTTGTAAAATTTTATGATAGGAAAGTTTTTAAATCACTTAAAACAGCTTGGTTAATTTTTAAAATACTGTAAACCAATCAAGTTCTTTCTATACCTATGGCATAAAATTGATAAGACATTTTATTTTCAAATATTGTTTTCATTTATATTACAATAATGGAAAAAAAATATGTATTTAAAAACTATTGGTGATGATATTTTTCCAATAATTTGTTATCTTCATGTTTGAGATATAAAAATCTTGATCAGTATCATAGTTAATTATTAATTTGACCTTGTGTAAAGTATTTTATATTCTTCTCTATAGCCTCATTCCAAGCCTTTTTGTCTACTATAACATGCTGATGTATGGAGACAATGCAAATTGTCTAAATTTACAGTCCAGCTCCTTTCTATAACTCCCTACTGTTTTAATACTTGCATATATCTTATTTGGTACTACGTATTAACGGTACCTTGGCGACAATTGCGCCAATAAAAACACGCGCCAACCGCAGCTACAGATTTGGCGGTTTTTTAAGTGGCACCAATCTATTTTATTGCTTTGGTAACCTTAGTAGCTATTAGATTAGCGACACTTAAAAACCGCCAAGTTTGTCACCAAGGTACCGTTAATATGTAAGTACCCACATGTTTAATTCCACACTGTAGATTTTCTACTCAGTATTTGTACATGTACTCACAGTTTCAAACCTGTGAATTTAAGTTCTTTTGTCCTTCTCTTCTCTTCTACCTTGATTATACCTACCTGGATTGCAAATTAAAATTCTTAATTTTATAAGATTTAATTTTACTGTCTGTATGTTTTTAATAATAATTTTAAATTGATTTAATTTTAATTTATTTATAAAGGGATATGCATTGAACCCTAAATCTTTAAAGTTTTTAAATTAATTATTTAATAGTCTATTCTTAATCAATTTTTTACATAAAAACGGTTTTAATGTTCAATTTTTAAGTTATGTAAATTTCACTACAGAGATTCCACTCTTTTTTTTCAATACTAAAATTATATCTTAAAAATGATATCTGGTATGAAAATGATGAAATGAATGGATATAAAAATGAACTTAAATTTTTGATTTAATTTTTATTTCCTGCAATCACCCTTCCTGTTAAATTTTCAATAGATAAATTCTTACATGAAGGTTTGATAGCTCTTAAAAATGTATTAGTACTCCTAAAGAAAGCATTCATTGGTACTGTCTTAGTAGCTACTAAGTTTCCTAAAACTAAGTAAGCTTTTACTTTTATTTGATGTATAGACATTTTCAGCTCCTTGTAACTCATAATTTTTCTTATTGAATTTCAAAATGTTAACATACTTTCAACTTTAATTAAATTAAATGTTACATAATTAATCTTTTTAGTTTCATATAAAAATGATGATGCAGACAAAAATAAATGTACATTCATAAATGCATTTATATAGGTTTCCTTAAAAATATATCATGACTTAACTTTCTATAGACAGACTTTTTTCTTCCAAGTGTAACTAACATCAGAATACAACTATAAAATGTCAACTAAATAAGAATTTTCAATTTAAAAAAAGCACCTGGTAGTTTAAACCAAAGTTAAATCTTAATATTTACCTCAATTTAATAAACCTCTCAGTCAAACTCTTTATATCTTGTATAGCATAATTGCACATACATATTATTTTTATATCTGTCTTAATAATCATATTTTAGTAAACATTCACTTTTATTTAAAAACTTAGAATTCATAAAATTAACAATATAATTGCTTGTTTTATTACACATGATGTATTAAAAATATGATCAAAAATATAATTAAATTACCAATCTCAGTAAAGGATAACATAAGGCTTTTCTATTGTCTTGAAGAGGAAGTTTTAGTTATTATGCTAAGTATATCTTTTCTGCAGTTCTTTGCATTTTTTAAATATATTTTTAGTTAAATCAACTAAAATTAAATTTATTATTTTTATTGAAGCTGGAATGACAGATAATATCTGGCATAAAAAATAAAAGGCAAAAGATAATAAATACAAAACACACAAATTTTTCATCACTAACAAACAAATTCATTATTAAACATTTTAAATAATGAATTAATTTATTAACATATTTTAAACATAATATTTCAATATTTTTAATTGCACATTGCATGAACTTGATGCAGGTAAGTAAGGTATTTTATTCCTAAAATTTAATTTTTAATTTCCAATCTTTCACTCTAAAATGTACTTTGAAGAGTAGAATAAATATGATAACTATTTATTTCCAATGCACAACTTAAAAAATTTACAGTGAACGTCGCAAAAGAGTATTTAAAGTACCACATGCATGTACAGTTAGATATCAATAATATATAATTTATTAAAAAATTTTTAACGTTTTTTAAAAGTGGGAAAATTCCGAAAATGCATAAAAATATATACATGATAATTATTTCCATTTTTTTTTTTAAATAACAACTCACACTGATCGACAATCAAAGCAATTAAAATTGGCTATATAACTAATTGGAATCATAAAAGATGTTTTAAAGGCCTAAATTAAAACATCCAAAGAATTATTGTAATTCAGTGTGATAATATTCCTGGTAATTTACTATGTACTTCTATTTTCATTTGAAAATTAAAACAAATAACATTAAAATAAAAACTATGGCAAGATTTTCATCGTTAATTTTCCAAGGTTATTAATTACAAAAAGCAGAAGCATAGCACAATTCATAACAAGTAGCAGCTGGTACAATGATGAAATTAATATTTACCTCAAAATTTGAATCTCAAGAATAAATAAGGATAGCGTAAAAGAAAACAATTAGTAAATAAACACATATTCAATCGACTTTGTACCATTTATTACGTA
>BPLR01000855.1:0-67478 GCA_021605095.1 Caerostris extrusa | reverse complement strand
ATTACGTATTGCTCAATCGCTTGATGGAACCTTCAGGTGTAATCCAGGCCTTGAATCTATAATTATATCGAGTTGTGAAGATCGCAGACATTCGCTAATTTTATGAGTCCGTTAAACATGATACCGAATATCTGCCATCAGATTTGAGCATTGGAGATTTGTTCTTACCTTGTACAAAATTAATCGTATGTAGAATATAATCAATTCACAATACTGCAGTCAAATTTGAGTGATGGGTTGTTAGTTTATATAATTTGTCAACATGGATTCCTCTTCCTCTGGGAAAGAAATATCAAAACCTCTTCCCGGAAGAGATGGAAAAAATGCCACAGTATGCAGTTGGAGCCTTTTCCTGATTGAGTCAAGAACAGTCCTCGAAGGGTTAGATACATCTCACTATAGAAATAGCTCTAGCCAGAGTGAGCTTGTGTGACTAAAGAGACTATTTCCAGTGAGATCATCAACTTAACTGTAATTCCAGGATTTTTAGTAATTGAGGAAGATGTCTTTTTTTTCAAGAGGATTTATTTCCATAATGTTTGTGTTTTTATTCATATGCTGGATAGCTAGTGTGTGTTTTAGAAATCACTTAACAAAATGCCGTTTTGCAGCTGTGTGGCTTCATCTCTGGTGCCATTGTCTATCAGAAACTGTTGGAAGTCACATAATAAATGATTTTTTGAAGTGCCCATGTTCCAAAGAAAGGTATAAGAGATAGGAGATTTATCGGCCCAGAACATTACTAATAGAATCGAGTGCAGCAACATTTATAAGATCTGCCACAGATCTGTTAGTTTATTCAAGCATCAGCAGGATTCTGTCAGCACAATTTGCCAAGTGGCCTACACAGGAAGAAATCACACGGATTGAGTTGAATATATTACTAATTCATTCTTAGCCATGTATGGTGTTTAGGCCAATAAAATGATGGGATTAACAAAATATTTCATTCGAAAAGTGTAAACCCGACTAGTCATAGGCCTCTCACATCTTGTATAAGCCTGGAAAAGTAAATCATCAAAGAAAGAGTTTAAGCCTGCTACAAAATTCATTCAAAATTTTATTTAATAACTTGGTTTAATTATATATTCTTGCAATAAGGTGAGCCTTAATGATTTGCCACCTAATCCTTTACATCCTCCTCCTTTCTTCCAGATGTGATGAAAAGTGTGGAGTTTAGAATTGTGAAGGGTATGTCTTTTTGTTTAAACCTGACAGAAGAATACTTTCTTTTCGATGAAAAGGTTATGAAAGTCTCTGAGAAGATTTAATTCTATCAAAATGGTCAGAAACCTGTTAAGATACTTTGTCCACTATTTCTGCATCCCTATGCAGACCCAGAATATATATCATCCCCTCACTTCTTTTGCTTTTTTATCTGTGTTTTCTTCTTGTCGCCAGTTTCATAAGCCCTGGTGGGAGATCCACAAAAATATTATGTCTGCTGCAGATTTTGAGAGAGTAAAATCTTCTGCCCATTCTCTAAAAATACCAACGTCCTTCTGGGGAACCAGGTTTAGAATCCAAATGGATAAAACCGCTGCCAGAATATTTGAAGATGATTGCCGATAGGTAAACTGATGACACTATGATCTAAAGCCGGATGCTGCACCTTCTCGTAATACGAAGAGCAGAAAGACTTTCTGTGAGATAATACGGCAGTAAACAGCAGTCAAAAGTTTCTTCTCTCAGAGGAGGAAAGGAGTTCCTCTCCTAGAGAATGCTATTTTAATTTAAAATCTGTCCTGTAGTAGATACTTAGAAAAGGAATCAATGTTATCTGATATAATGATTCAGATTCCACTTTAGATGCTCCAGAAGTTAAAATGATTGTAACGTCCTCGCCTATATTAGTCCTATAATGGCTTCCAAGAAGAGGGCCACATTTTTAGTTTCATACACTATATATGTATACAAATAATGAATTGTGGATTATTGTAAATAAAGAAATAAAGATTAAAAATAGAATTTGATCACAAATGCAAGATTAAATCACAAGCAATTCAATCCAAGGTCGGAGATTTTTCAGATCTCGAGTTTACGTTGAATCTAATTGCCCGGGTCAGCGAAGATTTTAATTATCACACGGTGTGATGTAATGAAACCGTAAGTGGTTCACTTGAAAACAAACGGAAACCTGGCTTACTCAGTCACTTCAGAGGAGGAAAAAAAAAGAACATCTTCAGTCGACTCAGAACCCTCCTTCCTTTCCTTCACCAAAAACCTCCTTTTAACATTACTAACCATCACAGGTGTCAGTATTCAGCTTCCCTCTCTCCAGATTTCATTGGAGTTGACGTTTCTTAACTCCGGTATATCATCACGAAGTCTGTCCGATGGAGCAAATCATGGTAGAATTCATATTCTATCTGTTTCACAAATCTCTGAAGGTGACACAGACATTCGCTACAGATCTCATTATGCATGATACCGAATAACAGCTAAGCACGATTTGAGTGACAGGTTGTTCTCTTTAGTACAAACACTAATTGCATAAATAATATACCTACCCACACTATACAGCTTGTCTGCTGTCCAATTTGATTTGAAGGGTTAGAGGAATGTATGTCAAATAACATCTCCACTCTTTTTGCTGAATGAAATGCCAGAAAGATTCATCCTGCAAGAAAAATGCTACAACTCTTCCCTGCCTTTGGAGATAATTTTGTTTTCGAGTTTCTTCAGGCATAAAATTTTGATTTCATATAATCGCTCATTTCCTACTATAGTGCAATTTAAACAAATGTCAAAACAGAAGACTTTTTTAAAATAAACACTTAAAGCAGGTTTGCACCAGGCTACTTCCTGACTATCTTTTATCTCCTTCCTAAGAGACATGAGATCGAGAGTACTGTAGGAGCAGATGACGCAGAAGAAGAACATTTTTAAAAGGGAGAAAGGAGGTGTGGAGCTTTTTGTTTTGTTGTTGGGAAAAGGTAACATTAGACTAAACCAATTAAATCCAGATGTATGTGTAAAACTCGTTGTTAAGCATATTTGCCTTCTTATACATGACACTCCTGCTAATAAAACACGATATACTGCTGTAGGAAACTAAGATCTATTGTACAAGTACTGAAGTTTTTGGCATGGTAATTCTGCTTTATATCAGTGCACACATATCTTAGTCTATATATCAAAATGTATATATATATATATATATATATTTATACAGTATGGTTATATATGAAATGTATATGTATATATATATGAAAATAGTATATTATATATGTATATATATATGTATATATATAGGTATATATATATGTATATGTGTAGTATTTATAGACTATATATATAAATATATATAGGTATATAATATGTGCATATATATATGTATATATATATATGTATATATTTATTTATACTACACATATATATACATATATATGTATATATATACGTATATATATATATATATATATATATACATATATATGTATACATATATATATATATATATATATGCATACATAAATACATATATATATATATATATATATATATATATATATATATATATATATATGTATATATGTATATATATATATATATATATATATATATATATATAATATATATATCTCTCTCTCTCTCTCTCTATATATATATGTCATAAAATCCTTTCTCATTTACTTGGAAAGCAATATTTGAAAGAAAGATGGTCAGACAGCAGAATTTGTTGATAAAATTGAAGGCTGTGTATCTTTAGGATATTCTTTTTGTTTTAATTTGTACATAAGCAACACTTTTTTTTTAAATATTTGAGCCTACAACAGTTTCACATCTTCCAATCAGCTTATACAACTTTTAAACCAGAACCATTTTTTACCTTTATTTGCAATGAATTTGTCAATCATGTACATGGCACCCATATATTTCTTACGAGTTCTCCCAGTTAGCCATTATCATTCTGACAAACTACTGTAATTCTAAGCTTTCTATCGAAAGACAGATTTATATATTTCATAATCTTTTTGTTTTCATCTTGTTGACAAATTTATTGAGACATTTTCTTTAATCTCTTGTTAATAATTTCTATGATAACATGAGAAATAAAAAAAAAATTGTTAGAAGAAGAAATGTGTATCATACTTTAAGACATTTGCACCTTGTCAGAGAGATTTTTATAGATTCTTCTGAGTAAAATTACAAAAATATATTTCAGAGGAATTCTAACAACAAACTTTTTACTTAAAAACAAATGGGAAATTTCTTTCAGGAACATTTTATAGAATTGTATACCATTATAACATAACATTTGCTTGTCGATGGGAAAAGTATTAATTGACGATTTATCGCCCAATATGTTGCTATAGGTACATTTTCTTGTCTGTCAAATTGCCTAAGTATGAAGGAATTTTTATTTGAGGATCTGTTTCGTCAGTCATCAGAGAATTCTGAAAAATCATTATCTTAACTCTTTCATATATATTCTATAGCTTCAATTAGTTTTTAAAAAGCTATTTTTTTTTTCCTATACTTTTTAGATTTATCTGAATAATGAAATACTTATTTATGTGAGCTATAAATGATGTTATTTATAGTGCTGTAGACTGGTGTTTGTTAATACAATATGTATACATTATATAAATAAATAATATTCTACACTTTTGATGTCTTGTAGGCACTTTAATTAGAGAAAGTATATATGTGCCATCAAAAATTTATTTTTATTTGTTCTGCCTATTGTATTATAAACTAAAAATTGAATCAAATAACATATAAAATTTTGCAATGAAAGAGAAACAAGTCATTCTCCCTTATTCATTAGCTTTTTCCTACAATGTACAAAAAGTATTCTAAAAATGTATCATAGAACATACATATACATTACACATATCATATACATTTTGTTTATATGTAAAAAAAAATGTCTTTATTAAATAATATTTTACACAATTTTATTATAAATTAGTTTTAACTATTGCAGAAATTTATATTTAATTTGCCTACTGGCATTACTTAAATTAGAATATCAGATATATGATTGTATGGTATCTACTGAAATGTTTTAAGTTCGAAAAAAAACTATAGTAGTAATTTTTACATTGAATATTGAGATCAAAACTACTATAGATTCTCCGTAATTTTATGGAAAATAAAAAAAAATTTCCGTTATCTCACAGATTATGGAAAAAACATGCTTTTACATAAATTTGGAGGGGGGAACTTTTATTACTTTTAAATTTTGCACAATTAAATTTCCATCAATTTTTGAGAATCCTTTTTGCCAGCTTTTGTGAAAAATTGAAAAGTGTGTATTTTTACTAAATATGAAAGTATTTAATGCATTCAATAATGAGCTTGAATAAATATATTGATGTTTTTACACTTTTCTTTTTTTTTTTTTATCTGGGAGGTTTTTAAAGGAGGATAGTTTAATAGAAAAGTTTTTGTGTTTGTATGTATAAGCTTTTGGCTATAATTTCCGTCATGTTTATATTTACATTAAAAAAAGCTGTTCAGTATTATGTACTAATTTTTTTCCTATGTTAAATTTAATCTGAATTTTCAGCATTCATAATATTTTTGCAATGATATATTTTTATGTTTTATTATTTTTAAATTAGATTTAAAAAATTATTTTCTATTATACATTGCAATTTCAATTTGTGAGTTTGTATATTCATTGATGTTAATTTTATATTAAAATTAATAGTTAAATGGTATGTATTTGGTACTTGCAATCCCTACACTGTTGATAAGCATCAACACTACTGAAAATTTGCTGTCTCTGAATGTCTTTTTTTTAATTGGTTAATTCGTGTAATTGCTTTTTTAGCCTCATGCTCCTGTCAATGGACGTAGTCAATGTGAGGAGTGGGGAAAAAGCTGAAAAAACTCTGTTCATTGTCATTTCTTAATCAAAATGTTAAATTACATGAATCTCAAAATCCATGGAAACCATTCCACAAAGCTGAGACTGCTGCTGATGCTTCACATCTTGTGAACAATTGGTATGCTATTTAATTTTTATTAGCAAAACATCAAATAACATTATTTGATGCCTCACCTGAACAATTGGTATGCTATTTTTTTTTATTGGCAAAAAGATCAAATAGCATTACCCACATCTTGTATTTATATCATTTTAATGTAAGATGTTCTCTATTATTTTTTTTTTTTAAATAACCCAAGTTATTTCCAAGAAATTTTATTGCTTATTTAAACTTGATTTTAATCCCCAAATAATAATAATAATAACATGCAATGATAAGACGAAGAACAAAAAAGAAACCTGTTAACTTTAAATAATTTATTTTTAAAAATATATATATTGGATTAAAATGAATGCAAAAAGCATTACATTTTGCTCGTTTATTAAATAATTTAATAATTCTATAAATTTTTATACTAAATAAAGGTGAAATATGAAAATGACTTAGTCTTTTCATAATATATATTATACAAAATTAAGATTTCAAATATACACCTGTATATATATTTAATATTAATACAAACCGCTTTTAATAATATTTAAGAAATGTTTTATTGTTTTACAATTTAGGAACTAAACAGATTAGAAAGCAAGATACAAGGTGTTTTGAACAAATTGACTCCTCAAAAATTTGATATTCTGGTTGGTCAAGTAAAAAATCTCACCATTGATACAGAAGAAAAATTATCATTAGTTATAGATTTGGTCTACAAAAATGCAATTTATATCAACAAACGATTTGTTAATGAACCAAATTTCATCATTGCTTATGCATATTTATGCAAGCGTCTGGCACTGGTAAGAATCTAATTTCTCTTATTGTTTAAATACTGACTTAGATCAGTGTAATTAATTTATTATTAAAAGTAATATATGGTATAAATGCTTCAATATTTTAGAAAAAAAAAAAACCCCATTGATATAAAAAGAAAGATTTCACAAATTTGTGTGCATTCTGTACTTATAGATTAAAGTGCCTGTAGCTGGTTCAATGAGTCATGTAAATTTCCGGAAATTGTTGGTAACCAAATGTCTGAAAGAATTTGAGGTAGATCAAACTGTAAGCAGTTCCGTAAAGTTCAATTTTATCCCCTTTTTTCAAAATGTTTATGAATTAATAGAATTAGAATTAATAACATTTAATAGAATAATATACATTTAATTTAAAGATTCATGGTAATTTCAAAATAAAGATTTTTAAAAAAAGTGAACCTGGTGTTCTGTAACTGTACTTTAATATTCATTTTTCTTTTTTTCATTCAAGAAAAAAGAGGCGAAAGTAGAAATTGATGAAGAAGAAGAAAAAAAAATTAGGTATAGGCAGTTAGGAAATATAAGGTAAGATTTTTAATACATATTTTTTTTTAAAATCAGTTAATTTTAAAAATTATTTTTACTTAACCTTAATTAATTTCTTTTTAGGTTTATTGGAGAGTTGTTTAAATTAAGTATGCTGATTGAACCAATCATGCATGAGTGTATAAAAAAGCTCTTGATTCAAGGTGATGATGAATCACTTAGAATGTCTTTGCAAATTATTAAAAACCATTGGTAAAAAGAATTAGATGACGGAAAGAGTGGGAAATCTAGAGAGGAGAGTAAGGTATGTATCTTTAATGGAATATTTTCTGATTAATGAAGTGTCTTATTTTCTTGTATCAGTGAAGGATTTAAGGAAATTTTAATTTAATTGTATAAAAGTATGAAGAGCAAAATTTTAATATTGAAGGATTTTCATGGGGCAAGTGGTAGTTAAAAACTTGATGCTTATGAAATTAATGTAAAAATATCTCTTATGATATTTTCATTTAATTACAGAAAAAGTCTTAAATCTAACAAATATAAGTAGCTGTTACTAACAAATTTAAGTAGTATCATAGAATTATTGAAAATGCAAATGCTTAAATTTTAATTTATCTAAGTAGTTTACTAACTTCTATAATATTTTTGAATTCATTTGATATTAGTAGCTGAAAAACAAATTTTCTTATTTCATTACGTGCAATGATGTAAAAAAAGTAACATGATGTAAAAACAACTTAAAATTATTAAAATTCATTATATTTTCTCTTTTAAGATGGATGTGTATTTCATTGAAATGATATTCATTGTTGATAAAAGACTAACAAGCTCAGAGTAAGATTTATGTTGCAGGATGTTATAGATTTAAAAAAGTAAGTTTTTGTTTGTATTCTATTATTGATATATTCTTGTTACTACTAATACTTCTGCATTTTTGCTCTTCATCTGTACACACTTTTTACTATCAACCTAAGATTGTACGGTTTGCTGTAATTGTGATGGATAAAATGTTTTTTTTTATTGATTATTTGCTGCAGAATTTAATTTGATTGTGAGTAAGAATATTATCAAGGATATAGATTACATGATTTATTCATTGCAATTTATTTTCATATAAGCAGAAGTTTTATTTGATAACATTTGAACAAATTGCTGTTTTCTCTTGTTTAATATGGAGTACCTTTAGTTAAATTTCTATACAGGTTTGAAATATAAAAAATTTGTATACAGGTTATTTTTTAATTATATCTGAAAAATGTTTTTCAGTGTTTCTAGCTTTAAAAATATAAATGTAGATGAACTAAGAGGATGTTTAAAACTGTAGAAAAATGTCTGCAAAACAGAAAATTAAATTAATTGAATACTTGAAAATGCAACATTTTCTAGATTTATTGGTGGAGATGCAGTTTTTTGCTTCAATCTGTTTTTGATTTTACCTTGCACTTCTTTGTTGTTTCACCACTTCCCACTATCTTTCCCACGCTTTGTTTTTTAATAACAGGTAAAGAATACTCATTGAATGCTTCGTCATAATTGCTAGTTCGAGTCTGCAACTTATTTTCTCTCATTTTCAAAATAAGGGGCCATGAAAAATTCACTGAAATGTTACCCTAAAGTTATACAATTTTATCAAGTTTAAAATTTTAACCCATAAACCTTCAAAATAGTTCAGAAATTATACATTTATATTATAGTTATGCTTGTGTTGCATGTATTATACATTACTGTTATATTTTTATTTTTAATTATATACTGTTATAAAAATTAAATTTAACTCGAACTTCAATTTTGAATGAAGAGAAGTGAAAAGCTTTATTTGCCTTAAAGGGCTGAAATCAAGTATGGAATGTCGCGAAACTGTTGTTTCACTCGAAATTTAATTCAGTAGACGTCTGACCTGAAGTTGGCGTTTCTTAAAGGGAGGCACAGTGCCATTGCGCTTAAAATTATTTTTATACAAACAAACGCAACTGAAGCTTCATTTCCAACTTTTGAGTGATGCACATTTTTGTCTGTACACCATAATTAAGTCCATAAGTCTGTGCACCACTTCCTGCATAAATTTAATGACAATGTAAAGATCCAAAAATAAAACAGTGAACTTTATCAAAGAGGCATTTTAATATGTAATTACTCAATAAACAAATAGTGTGTATTTGGAATAAGGAGATAAACAATGTGATATTTAATTATACAAGTAATAAATTAAATAACATTAAGTATCAATAATAAGTGTTTAATTAAATACAAATTAAATTAAATGCAGATTATGGGAAATATTTAAACTTCATGACATTAACTTCTAGTAATAAAAAATTAAATATTAGAATAATATTTAAACTAGTAAAAAGTAACATGTAATAAAAGAAAGTTTGTAAGAACACTTGTCAAGAACAGATATAACATCCTATAAGAAATGGGCAAGCCAGAAAAATGAAAATCATCATTAAAAAAAAATAAATAAACAAGATAACAAGCTGAATTGAAATTATTTATGTGCAATTTTGCGAGAAAGAGACCTGGCTAAATCGACCAAAACTGTAAGAATACTCAATGATAACTAGACAGCTAAACATTGTGCATTTTATTAATACGCTTTTATTAGTTTCACCTGTATGTTTGTTTGTATATAACTGACTCTTCGGGCTTCATTTTGCCCCACTTTAAGCGATCAGATTTAATTTAAACGTTGTAGACTTATCAAGGACCGATGACAATAAAATAGTTTGATAAGTTTAATATCTCATCATGATTAGGATCGCCAGGATTAGTAATTAAAACACACAGCCTTTGAAAAGTCATCTTGATCGGCACATCACTTTTTCCCCTTTAGATCTGTTTCTCCTCGTACACATTATTTAAGCTGCAATGAAACATTTACTGACATTTCAGAACAAAAAACAGTTGATTATTTTTAATATGCTTTTATATTAGTTTCACCTGTATGTTTGTTTGTAACTGACTCTTTGGGCTCGATTTTTGCAATACTTTAAGCGATCAGATTTAATTTAAACGTTGTAGACTTATCAAGGACCGACGGTAATAAAATATTTTGATAAGTTTATTATCTCATCATGGTTAGGATCGCCAGGATGAGTGATTTTTATTTTAACTTATGAAGAGCAATTTAACCCAAGTAGAATGAATATTCAGTAAAGACATTCAAAACTACATGGGACAGCGGCACAACGGAAAACGCACCTGACTACGGATCAGGAGATTCCCTGTTCGAATCCTGGCTGGTTCGACATATTTGCATTTAGCCTTTGTTTTACTCACAATTAAATTATTGTAAGAACTATAGTACCGAGACCTCATTTAAATATTATAGTTTAAAAACACTAAAAAACATACTTTTAGAGTTAATCAAACAAAAAGTAAAAAATAAATTAATAGTTTAAAAAAATTAAAAAACAAGATTTTAGAGTTAATCAAACTAAAAAGTAATTGTTAACATAAGAATAAAATGACTGACGAGAAAATGAATGTCACTGTTCTAAAAGTGTGGGGTGCTTTGTATGACATTTTTAAACTAACTCTGCATTTCGGAATGAAACTAGTGAAAAATTATAACGATTGATATCGAGCACCCCACACTTTTAGAACAGTGACATTCATTTTCTCGTCAGTAATTTTATTCTTATGTTAACAATTATATTTTAGTTTGATTAACTGCAAAAAGCGTGTTTTTAGTTTTTAAAACTATTAATTTATTAGTTTTACCTTTTCAGTTCTTAAAAACATCAGTTCATTTTCAAAATATTTAATAGCTATATATACCTTTTATATTGCATTTTATTTTTTTTTACTCAATATATATTTTATTTTTAGAATAATTGGATTCCTAGAAGGGATGAAAACAATCCTAAAACCATAGATCAAATTCATAAAGAAGCTGAAAGAGATAGGCAGAAAAACACTAGTATGTTATTTTTAGAAGTTCTTGTATATTGCAGTTCAAGATTGATAAATCTTTTTCTAATTCTTAATTTTTTTTTTTTTCTTAATGTAGGTCGAACGGACCAATCTGAAGATGGTTGGACTTCTTCTTCCAAAAGTAACAAAGGCAGCTATAGTATGGTTGATCCATCTAAATTAAAATTGACCAAGGTAAAAATTTTTATTGATATGTAAAACATATATTGATGCTAATAGTTGCTTAAATGAGCTAATTTTTGTTACAATATATTAATCAACTGTAAATTTTTTTCTGTTATGCAGAACGATGTTGTTGATGTTATTAAGTAAGCATTTTGTTTTTATAGCCTGATGAAGTTGAAAGTATTCGCTTGGGGCCTGGAGGAAGAGGATTGCAGAGTTGGAGTAGGGGCAGTAGTGGTGGAACTAAAACGTCTGTCGATTCAGATGTAAAAACTACCTTAACAAATAGGTGACATTTTTTTTCTTTTAAATGATTTGCTTTTATTTATATCTAAGAATGATTAACAAGATAACAAAAAAGAAATATATTATAAGTTACCATTAAGTCTGCTAACAGTATTATTTTCCTCTAGTATGTGTAGTTCTTTTGTAAAGTTTTATCATGTTTTTTTTATATAAATAACTATGAATTATGATTATAATTTTTTTTAATGTTTGTTTCACATCATAAATTGTATAAGCAAAAAAAATTCGTAATATGAATACTTATTTTTCCCCCTCAAATTAATAATTTTACTGTTTTATCTTTTACGTCCATGCCATACATTTTTGCCATGTTTATAAATACTTGAATCATTAGAAACAACTATTTTTATTCTGTTATTTTTGTATTTTCTAGTGAAGATGATTTTTTTGTATGCTCTTGCTTTTACTAAATTTTGATAAACTAGTTTTTGTCAGTTCCTGTTTAAATGTTATACTTTTAATTTTATGGTTAATTTATATTGAAACAATTGCATTCTTTTGTAGATTTAATGCCCTTGCTGAAACGAACATCGCCTCCAATTATGAAGGTAGACGAGGTTCTCAAAGATCAGCTGCTTCCAGTCGTGAATCTAGTCGAGGACGTAACAATCAATTGCCACCTGCCATTCGAAAAACGCCTTCTACCTCTAAAGAAAGAGAAAATCTGTTGGAGACAGTTAAAAGGTCTTACCAGAGCAGCTGAGGTTAAAGTTCCAGAGAACAAAAAGACTGATTCTCATTTGAATGGTAAAATAACAGAGTCTGAAGGTACCTATATTTAATAATTTTTTCTTAAATGATTAAAATAATTTAGTGACTCTGAACTATAAGTTCTTATAAAAAATAACGTTTTATTTATTTTAAAATTTAATTCTAAATATAATTAAAATTCAATACAGTGATAATCCTACATAAAAAAATCTGTTTTTCAATTTGAAATGTATATAGTTTTTAAGCATTTGTGTGCATGCAAAATGGAAGATGTAATATAAATTTCTTGTAAATTCGTTTATTTATGTAGTTTAATATTGGTAGGTACATTAAAATGTTTGTAATTGTTTCAGATTTGTGCCTGAAAAGCCCAGAATACAATGAAGATAACATGGATAAAAAAACACAGCCTCTAATTGATGAATTTCTTCATAATAATGATTTTGAGGTATGCTTGCATTTATTAAATTTCTTTTTAAGTACTGGTTTTTAAACAAATGATTTATAATATTTATTTTTGTGTGGAAAAATACTAAAAGTATATATTTTTTTCACCTGATAGGAAGCTGTGAAACGTGTTACTGAGCTGACTTCGTCAAATACAGTCCACATGTTTATCAATGCTGCAGTTAATCAAGTTCTTGAAAGGTCTAGTCAGGCTAGGTTTTCTCTAGGCCAATTATTATATTCTTTGTTGAAGAAAAAAATTATCACTTTTGATCAATATAAAAAAGGGTAAGGTATCTAGTTAGGTTTTTGAATAGGAAGTACTCAGTGTCAAAATAGTTCAATTTGTTCATAATTAAAATTCTTTATTGCAGTTTTAAAAGTGTACTGGAAATAATAGATGAATATGCATTGGATATTCCTTTAATATGGGATTATATGGGAGAAATTCTGAGGCCTATGATAGAGGATACAGAGTTTTCTCTAAAATTAATCAAAGACGTTTTGAAGCCTTGTATTCCATCTCAAACAGCAGGAATGCTTGTATCGGCAATTCTTCATTATGCTGCTAAGAAAAGGGTGTTTTTTTATCAGCTATTTAATTGTTTGAAGTTCAGTGTTTTATTTATGTGAAAAGATTCTATTGAAAAGTTTTTATAACAAATTTTCTGATTTAAAATTAACTTGATAACATCAAAGTTTACAAGCCAACAATAAACAATTTTTGAGTTTTATGTTGATCAACTATCTAATTTTTATGTGTATTTTTTAAAAAAAGGTGCTCAAAATAATTAAACTATGCAAATAACAATATTTACTTCCATCCTTAATTAAATATAATTTGAAAGTGGAAATTTTAATATTGATGTTAGAGAATAGGTTGAATTTAGATATATATTTTTATATATTAGTTGTGTTCATTAATTCATTTTAAATGGTAAAATTATACTATTCCATATAAAAGATATTTCTAAAAGTTTTCATATTTGATACTATTTAAAGCAATTTTAAATAGTGTGACTATTTTGATAAATTTATTAAAATGTTTTAATCAGTCGCAATATTTAATTTATTTATGATTTTTGTAATATTAATAAACTGATTTTATTTAGGGCACCATCAAATTAGGAGAAGTTTGGAGAGAATCTGGCTTACAATGGTCTGATTTTTTGGGAAAGGACATTAATATTCCTGAATTTATCAAGAAACATGTAAGCATTGCTTTGATTTGATGATTTATTAATTTTTCTTCTTATTTTATTTAAATTCCTTTTAATATTTTCTTTTTTTTCACCCACAGAAATTAGAATTTACTGTTAGTCCAACAAAAGTAAAGCCAAGGACTCAAATGTCTATAGAGGAACTAAGAAAAAATTTATTAAGCCCTTTTAAACGAACTGAAAATCTTGTAGAAATGTTTGATTGGATCTATGTGAGTTTTCGTTAAAAATTTCTAACTTCTATAAAACGTGTTTTAAAAGGATTAGTTCTAATTTTGTTATTTATGTTGTAGGCGAACGTGTCTGATCTGACCGAACTCAGTTTCATTCGTGCCTTTGTGACTGCTGTGCATGAGAGTGCTATATTAAGTAAGTTCTAGAACTGTTATGTTTTTGCACTTTTTAAAATTATTTTTTTTTAATATCCACCTCTTATTTTTAATTAATTATCCATATAAATTTTAGATGATGAAGGTAGCTATAAATTGGATCAAAATAAACTGAAAACCATGGCACCCCTTCTAACTCATTACATTGGTCGTAATGAAAAATTAGGTTTACAAGCATTGTATGCTGTGCAAGCTCTTATGAATGAATTGGGCCATCCAAGTGGTAAGTTTATTGAAGAGATTTTAGTGTTTTTACTTTTAATATATGATTTTTTTGCTTAACATCCATTGCATTTTCCCCATGAGTAATCCTTGTTGAATTATTGTATAGAATACAAAACTATATTTGTTTCAGGACTCCTGCATCAGATTTTTGATATATTATATGATGATGATGTAATTACCGAGGAGACCTTCAAGGATTGGGAACAGAGTGACGATCCTGATGAGGCGGAAGGTAAAGGTGTCGCCATTCATTCTGTGAAATCCTTCTTCATGTGGCTTAAGGAGCCTGAAGAAACCGAAGAATGACCCTTGTGTGACCTAAATTTTTACTTAGAAAGACAATTGGACAACTTTCCAGTAATTGTGTATATCAATACACACAGAAACATGAAATACTATTTAAATAAAAAGAAAATGTAAGATCTCTTTTCAGAGTTGTTAATGGAAATGATGTATTGTTTGTGCAATTCAAAGATCGATTGATATTGTATAATAGCCTATAACAAATATTCTTGTTGGCGAGTGGAGGATGTTTGCTTGTATGAGAATTCAGGTTTTGTCCAGATTTCTAGATTTAAATGTGCATATTTAATTTTTGGATAAAAAATGGGTGTGTCTCTGTTAATTGTTATTATTTTTAACTTATATATGTACTACTGGTGAATTCATTCCAGTTGTGTTTTCTCTTAAGTTTTCTTAAATTAGTAATGTATGTAACTCTTTTTTGTAAATAATCTGAATGTATACTTTTTCCTTTTATGAAAGTTGTGTATGTTGTCTTAAAAGGTTGCGCCTCTCTAACTTACGTCTTTTTGCTCAAGACAAATATATATTTTTTGGAAAGCTCTGAAAATTATGGAGAATAAATAAATTATTTTTAAATATTAATTTGCTTGTATTGATATCTAGATCTTAATCTTTAATTTTTATAATCTGTTCAGAAAAGCGAATAAATTTTGATACTTTTTTTTTTTTTTTTTATTTACAAAGCATTGCAAAAATGCTGTTCCTAAATGTGGAAAATTGTGTATAATTATATTAAATATTTTTTTTCACCTGGGTTCGAGAAGAAAATGCTAATGGCTGTCATTTTATATAGTATTTTAAATTTTTAGTATATTTTTCTTCCTAAATGTGAAAATTGTGTAAAAACAAATTATATTTCTCTCGTTTCCTCAGAAATTTCAGTGGATTTTCTTTCACCCGATTTTTGCCAGAAACTATTTTTTTTTTTTATTGTGTATATGCAATTTTATTGTAACCATATATAGTTGTGGAAAAAACTAATCTACAAAATACAAAAAATAATTTTCATCTGTAATAAGCCTGTTTTTACAAGCTGGCTTTTGTTTTCCATCAGTGATGCTGTATTAGAGAAAAAAAAGAAACGCATGCTTATATATATATTATATTCAACACATTTGGTGCAATGTTTCTCCAACATCAGTATTCCTTTCCGGAAGTGAGAGTCTGGAAAGTTGTGAAAATATTCATTGACGGTCCTCTCAACTTCTTCATTGGATGCGAAGCGCTTCCCAGAAACAAATTTCTTCAAGTTTGGGAACAGATGAAAGTCTGAGGGTGCCAAATCAGGAGAATAGGGGGATGACCGAGCACATCGTACCTCAACTCCTGCAATTTTCCCACCGTCAACGCACTCTTGTGTACAGGTGCGTTGTCCTGGTGAAAGATGGACTTTTTTTCTTTTTCGATCCAGGCCTCTTCTCGCGACTTTTGGCATCCAGCTGGTCAAGGAGGTTGGAGTAATATTCGTCTGTAATTGCAAGATAATCAATTAACAGGATCCCTTTCGCATCCCAAAACACGCTGGCCATGTCCTTTCCGGCAGATGCGATCGACTTCGCTTTCTTTGGCGCTGAACCACCCGCTTCCACTCACTGCTTGGACTGCTGTTTTGTTTCTGGCGTGTAGTGGTGGACATGTCTCATCCATGGTGACAAAATCGGTCGGATCCCAGCAAATACGGCACCCATCTTGCACAGTGCTTTCGCATCCCTAATTCTTCGTGCAAGATTTCGCACCCTTTCTTCCGATATCCCCACAGCCTCAGCTATCACTCGTCTATCGTCCAACACGATCTCATACACTTTTTCTGCGGTTTTCCGGGGTGGTTGAGGTTTTTGGCCGTCCTTCACGTGGGTCATCTTCGAGGGATGTGTGACCACGTTTAAATTCAGCCGCGAACTTTTTAACGGTTGACATGGAAGGAGCAGAGTCCCCGTCAACTTCGGATGAATTTCCTGCGGGGTTAATCCATCCAAAACGAAGAATTTCATGACAGCACGATATTCAAGTTTATCCATTTTTAACGAAAAACACGCAAGACGTCTAATGCAGAAATCGTCTAAACAAACTAATTGAGAGAACAAGTTGAAACTTGTCATACGAACTAATGACGCATGCACCCAGGCAGAAAACATAAATTGTTGCTTATTGGAGTGGCATCTCTGTGGCATACCCTTGTATGAAGGAAAATTGCAGAAATAGAGCTAAAAATAAACGTTTGAGATGTTCAGGATATCAACAGACATTTGTTTTCAGCGCTGGCTACTCAAAATAGAAATCCAACTAGTTAATTTTCTTCAGCTCTTATAGAACGTTGGCTAAAAGTAAACAATGAAATCAAGCTTTCTGTAACTTTGTACAGAGCAGCTGAAGAACCAACAATTCAAACAAGGTATTTGATACTGGCAGTAGTTGCAGTACTGATTGCAGTTATATAACTGTAGAATGGGACATTAAAACAAAAATCATATTCATGCTATTTTCAACGAAAAAAACCCACTGAAATGAAGTGAGATTAAGGACTTTGTGAAGCATGCACACATAGGACAGTTCATAGATTTAAGTTTGGAATAAACTCAGAAGCTACAAAACTTCGTGAGCTAGTATCGATTGATGTATGTGTGTCCTTTTGATGAGTCATATCGCAAGTTTAAGTATTTTGTGACAAAAATCACTATTCTAAAAAGCAATTTTTTTTTCCGCTTGAAACATAATTCAGTTGTTGCTTCAGTAAAGTTGTTTTTGGCACAACCAAAAAATTTAGGATATTCCATCATGGAGATCCTAAATGATAATAGGATTGAATTTGATAATCAATAGTGAGAAGTATTTTGACAGAGAAAGGTATTATTTAAAAACACAACACCGCATGCACCCCAACAAATTAGAACTAATGAGCGCGACATTAGAACAGGCGTCGAAATAGCGCGTACCTTAAAATATTCTACTAAAAATAGAACTTCCAGCATTTCTTTGTCCAGAGTTGGTCAACACAGCTGCATACATCTTAAATAAAACTGCAGTTACATAAAAAAAAAGAGTATCAGTCCCTATAAATTATGGTTTGAAAAGAATCCGATGTTAAAACATATGCGGTGATTGGCTCGTGTGCTGCACTTAGGTGCAAAGAAGAAAAATGGGAAGGAAAGCCGTTAGAGGTATACTACTGTGCCCAAAAAGTAAGACTAGTTATCAATTTAAATTTCCCGGGCATATGTATTTCATTTTTTGGCTTTTTTAGATTGTTGGCACTGTCCTTGACATCTGCGTAAAATTTGACGTCAAAATTTTCATTAGTGTTTGAGTTACGCTTGGCTTTGTGAGATGCTAAAACTGATTATGGCGATTTTGGAAATGTCTCTTCAATCGACTCAATACGTTGCCCCCGGTGGTCTTTTGAGTTTAGGGAATAGCCAGAAGTAGCACGATGCTAAATTAGGTGAATACAGTAGTTGTGGTATGGGTTTAATTTTTAGTGAAAAGTCACGAAGAATCAATGCAGTGTGAGCTGGCGCATTCAGTGTTTTCGGTACCCAAAACAGGATTTGTTTCAGTCCCAAAACATTTTTTTAAATGAAATTTTGAAATTCCAACATCATCAGCAAGGTTTCTAATTATAAATCGACGGTTTGCAAGTACCAAACCTTTAATGTTTTAGACGTGAGCTTCGTCGGTTGAAATTGGTGGTCGACCAGACGGCTCTTCGTCTTCAACACGTTCTCTGCCTTCTTTGAGCTGTTTTTACCGCTAAACATTTCTTTCCGATATCGGAATGTTCACCGATTGCCTTCTGCAACATTCTATACGTTTCCGCAAACAAAATTTAACGCAAGTTCTTGCACAATTCATTCAGTCATTTCAAAAATCATAACTGAAGCACTGATGAATATTTTGACATCAAATTTCACACGGATGTCAAGGACAGTGCCAACAAGTTAAAAAAGAAAAAAAAAAAATTGAAATTCCATAAGCCTCGGGAATTTTAAATTGAAAAACTGGTCTTACTTTTTGGACACAGTGGTACTCATAGGATACACCGGATATGAAAAGTACAGAATTTGGTATCCATGGGAAAGGAAAGATATGGTCTACAGAAATGTCATTTTTCATGACAAAACACAATTTTGTGAGATTCAGAGTGAATGTCTCGTCTAACCAGAAAACACAAGAAGAGGAAATTAGAAATAGAGATATCTTTACTGCTTCATGTTGAAACTGAGAGAGAAGATAAAGAGGTTGAGCCACAGCCTACATGTCAAATTAATTTAAGAGATTTATTGCAAATGAAGAAATCCTCACTATTTGATGGCAATGCTAGGTTAACTATAAAATATGTTACTTTTCTGTTGTTGTCGTGTCCCTCACGGAAGGAGGGGAGAGGGGTGCAGCTTCTGTTGATGGAGCATCCGTAGGTAGAAGTCTGACTTCTGCTCCATAACGCTCTTACAATCATAGGAGATCGGACCTACGGCTTAAAGTGGATTCCGAACCACTACAAACATCCATGGCATCGCCGGGACACGAACCCGAAACCTGTGGCACCGAGCGCTAGACACTTGGACATTCAGACCCTTTTCTGTTGTCCTTTTAATATAGTACTCACATGTGTTCTTGCTCTCAAGCACGCAGTGTACTGTATATTAGGATTGCTATTCACATTCACACACTAACACAATGATCCACACACATTAAATTTCAACAAACTCCTTTATTATACTTAATAGTCACAGTCACGCTGGTTCACTCTCGCCGATCTGGCACGACACTTGACACTAAAAGTTCTGCGCGTACGCAGGCGCATACATACACTTTTTCGCCGCTAGGGGTATCCCCGTGCGAACATCTGTAACTTAATGTTAATTTTATTATCACTAATAAATGAATGGTATATTCATTTAATAATTTATTGCATAATGCTTAGGAACCACAGTCATTTGTAATGTTAAAAGAGAATTCTATTTTCGAAAAAGTAAAAGATTTTGGAATTTATTTTTTAATAGTTCAAAGAAAAAAACAAATCGATAAAATATAAAAAATTTTAACAGTTATAATATAAATTATTATTATTTACTATTTTCGTGCCTTGACAGCTTAAAAATAACTTGAACTTTATGTTCACTGGTGTTCAAATTTTAATCAACAACAGATTTTTAAACTGACAAGCATGGAATTATAGAAAATAATTTATTGCAAGAGCACTCGGATAAACAGAAAGCTAATTGGTATGCAAATATTAGGAATAAGACGCCATACAAAACGTGTGGAGTACATAACTATAGTAAAAGATGGATGAAAAGTGCGATGAAGACATTATCAGGAAGTTTTAAGAGTGTTTTTAAGGTACACGAACACCTTTAAAAGCGATTTTCGACCAAAATATCAATTTTGCATTTTTGAGAAGCTTGTATTTTAAGCTTTCTAAATATCATCGCAGTTTATTTCTATCGTTTTTGAACTAAAGATATATTAAATCCTAATAAACCTCAGTTGTCTTATTTAAACCCTTAATAATGGATTTAAATCATTTAAAATTGTAGTGTTGTGCAGCTGGATTGTAACTGGGCGTGTTTAAATTGAGACACAAGTTTGAGAACACACAGCTTTATTGACACGCGCACAAACACCACATACAATTAAAGATAGACAATATTTAACATTTAAGGACATATGTGGTAAATTTGTGGAAGGACTCCACTTCTAAGCCGAAAATTAAGACTCTGTTATGCGTAGGATGCGTGAAATATACTTTCTCTCTGAGTGAGAGTCTGTAGGCCAACTAATACACAGGAATGTGCTAAATATATTTCCTCTAGGGGTGAGAGATTGTAATATAAACGTTTCTCAGCGGGCCCATAGGTTACGCCGACTGACTGTTTCTCCTGAACGCCACAGGAGGCGCTCTTGCGGTGTGTGTACGAGGAAGCACGGTTGCAAAATAAAGTCCATATCAATTTAAAATTATTTCTCACTATTAACAAATTAATGTTACAAATTTTAATAATTAAAAATTAGTACTTGCATATGGGCCTGATGGCCGACTGATTAGCACTCTGTGCCACAGGTTTCTGGTTTGAGTCTCGGCGGAGCAATGGACGGAATCTACTTTAAACAGTAGGTCCCGGTCTAACATGACTGTAAAGCTTTGGGTGTAGGACTAACAGCCCTTCCCCCATAAAAAGAAAACATCTCCTGTCTCGAAATCTGCCAGTAGACCGTCGGCCTTGGCACATCATGGGGCTGTTGCGCCAATGAAGACGAATTAACTATTTATAATACTACTGACTGGTATAGATGGGGGTTCGTTTACAATGATGTCAGTCACCTTATAGAAAACTTATTCAATCCTTTTGAAGGAAATTTTCTGTTAAACAAGAGCTAAAATGTTATTTTTCAAAACTTTACTTTCAGTACCTTTAAAAAAATAATAAATAAATACAATTTTCACAAAACTACTACTTTGGCTTTTATAATTAACTTTTATGGGACTTTATAAAGAATTTATGTAGCATAAATTAAGTGAAATCGAATAGAGTGGTACATCCACCTTCACTCAAGGCCTTACCTTTTATCAGTGGTTTCTACAGTAAAAAGCTTTTCGACTTTCTTGGTTCGTTTTGCACAGTTTAGGGTAATTAGACTGGGACCTAGAGTTTAAAGTGGATTCCAAATCACCAACAAACACCCATGCCACCGCCAGGATTCGAACCTGAAGCCTGTGGTACCAACGGCCAGAGTGCTGGCCAATTGGTCACTTCAAATTTCTTGGAGTGGATTGAATATAGGCCATTGTGGGAACTTTTGGTGATATAATTTTTTTTTTTTTTTTTTTGAGATAATGGAAGGGAGCCATATTTCCCCCAAAAAAACGCTTCATCTGCAGATGTGTGCAATTTGGTAAGAAAAAAAAAACATGAAATCAAGCAACACATATGAATTCAAAAAGTTTTAGAACGTTGATCAACACCAATGATAATTGATTATTATCATTGATATTGATAAACATTTTTATTTCTATAACAAACACAAATTTTGCACATTTTTTTCTTTTTTTTGTATTCCATTTAGAATTAAATAGTTATGATTTTGATACTTTTCAATTTTCTTACTAACAATCCTTTTTCATGTCATTGAAGTTGATAATCACATTATTGGAAGAAAGGCTGTTGTTCATTTATTTTACCTTCACTGCTGTCGTTATGCCGGCAAATTTTTATTTATTATTTTATATCATAGTTCTTCTACGATATATTTTCTTTCCGATTTCCATCATCTTAACTTTAAACTTTGTTATTTATTTTTGTAATCGAGAAATCTCATAAAAACCTCATGCTAGTATAATGGAAAAAAATGAAAAACATGAATTATTTTTGCATATTTTAAATTATACTCATATATATATATATATTCTTTATTTAAGTTTATGACTGTGATTTAAAAAACCTGCTATCTTAATTATGAGGAATAATAATAGTTGATCACTAGTTGAGGCTGTTCTTCAAGCACAGTATCGGCTATTTGTTCATTATCCTGGATGACACATTCAGTGTCAACTTTTTGATAACTTGTTGAATTATCAATATGTTCTTTTACATTTTCTTCAATATCTTTTCTGTAATAAACTATAGATGTATCATTAAATGTGTTATGCTGATTTTCTATCAGTTCAATTTCACTTAAGTCTTCAATATTAGCTAATTCATCAACAAGCTCACTAACGGGTGGTTCCTCGTTCATCATAGTTTCTTTTTCAGATGATATATTTAATGATTCTGTAATTCTTATAGACTCAGCTTGCGGTTTTGATGGCTGCTCATTACTATTATCATTTAAAACAGCAGCTACTTGCGAAGCAAACTGTACGCCTATACTTTTGTCATTTTTTTCCTGAAATTAAAAATATTACATATGAAAAAAAGTAAATAAATTTTTACTGTATATCTGGTTGAAGATTATTTTATATAACTACTTTAAATTTAATAACTCGAAAATCAAAACAAATTTTCAAACTCAGCTTTTACATGCATAAAACAATTTCAGAATTTCTTTCAAATCCTATTATTAAACTGTCTCATTTCAATGTGACAAACTTCCTATGAAAGCAAACAATCTTAATACTTCTCATATTATTGTATTTCATTTTAATCAAAAATGTGGCAAGGTGATAGCAGAGTTCTTGTATCAGGAGTAATTCTTAAATAAATAAACTAATTAAATAAATCTTTATTAAGTTAAAAAATATACTTTTACAAAACCACAAATCCTTTGCCTCTTTATTTTAAGAAATAAATTAGTAATCAATTTATCATTAAATCATTTTAATCAAAAATGTGGCAAGGTGATAGCAGAGTTCTCGTATCAGGAGGATAGCAGTGACTAGAGCAATCACTTTAAAAAAATATATTACACTTAATTAATTCTTAAATAAATACATTAATTAAATAAATTTTTATTAAGTTAAAAAATATACTCTTATAAAACCACAAATCCTTTGCCTTTTTTTTTTAAGAAATAAATTAGTAATCAATTTATCATTAATTCATTTTAATCAAAATGTGGCAAGGTGATAGAGTTCTTGTATCAGGAGTAATTCTTAAATAAATAAATTAATTAAATAAATTTTTATTAAATAAAAAAAATATACTTATATGAAACCACAAATAATTTGCCTGTTTATTTTTAAGAAATAAATTAGTAATCAATTTATCATTAATTCATTTTAATCAAAATGTGGCAAGGTGATAGCAGAGTTCTTGTATCAGGAGGATAGCAATGACTAGAGCAATCCTTTAAAAAATATTACACTTAATTAATTCTTAAATAAATAAATCTTTATTAAGTTAAAAAATATACTTTTACAAAACCACAAATCCTTTGCCTCTTTATTTTTTAAGAAATAAATTAGTAATCAATTTATCATTAAATCATTTTAATCAAAATGTGGCAAGGTGATAGCAGAGTTCTTGTATCAGGAGTAATTTTTAAATAAATTAATTAATTAAATAAATTTTTATTAAATAAAAAATATACTTATATGAAACCACAAATAATTTGCCTGTTTATTTTAAGAAATAAATTAGTAATCAATTTATCATTAATTCATTTTAATCAAAATGTGGCAAGGTGATAGCAGAGTTCTTGTATCAGGGAGTAATTCTTAAATAAATAAATTAATTAAATAAATTTTTATTAAATTAAAAAATATACTTTTATGAAGCCACAAATTATTTGCCTGTTTATTTTTAGAAATAAATTAATAATCAATTTATCATTAATTAATTTTAATCAAAATGTGGCAAGGTGATAGCAGAGTTCTTGTATCAGGAGGATAGCAATGACTAGAGCAATCCCTTTAAAAAAAAATACATATTACACTTAATTAATTCTTAAATAAATACATTAATTAAATAAATTTTTATTAAGTTAAAAATATACTTTATAAAACCACAAATCCTTTGCCTTTTATTTTAAGAAATAAATTAGTAATCAATTTATCATTAATTCATTTTAATCAAAATGTGGCAAGGTGATAGAGTTCTTGTATCAGGAGTAATTCTTAAATAAATAAATTAATTAAATAAATTTTTATTAAATTAAAAAATATACTTATATGAAACCACAAATAATTTGCCTGTTTATTTTAAGAAATAAATTAGTAATCAATTTATCATTAATTCATTTTAATCAAAATGTGGCAAGGTGATAGCAGAGTTCTTGTATCAGGAGGATAGCAATGACTAGAGCAATCCCTTTAAAAAAAAATATTACACTTAATTAATTCTTAAATAAATAAATCTTTATTAAGTTAAAAAATATACTTTTACAAAACCACAAATCCTTTGCCTCTTTATTTTAAGAAATAAATTAGTAATCAATTTATCATTAAATCATTTTAATCAAAATGTGGCAAGGTGATAAAGTTCTTGTATCAGGAGTAATTTTTAAATAAATTAATTAATTAAATAAATTTTTATTAAATAAAAAAATATACTTATATGAAACCACAAATAATTTGAGTGTTTATTTTAAGAAATAAATTAGTAATCAATTTATCATTAATTCATTTTAATCAAAATGTGGCAAGGTGATAGCAGAGTTCTTGTATCAGGAGTAATTCTTAAATAAATAAATTAATTAAATAAATTTTTATTAAATTAAAAAATATACTTTTATGAAGCCACAAATTATTTGCCTGTTTATTTTAAGAAATAAATTAATAATCAATTTATCATTAATTAATTTTAATCAAAATGTGGCAAGGTGATAGCAGAGTTCTTGTATCAGGAGGATAGCAATGACTAGAGCAATCCCTTTAAAAAAATATATATTACACTTAATTAATTCTTAAATAAATAAATTTTTATTAAGTTAAAAAATATACTTTTATAAAAACCACAAATCCTTTGCCTTTTTATTTTAAGAAATAAATTAGTAATCAATTTATCATTAATTCATTTTAATCAAAATGTGGCAAGGTGATAGCAGAGTTCTTGTATCAGGGTAATTCTTAAATAAATAAATTAATTAAATAAATTTTTATTAAATTAAAAATATACTTTTACTAAGCCACAAATTATTTTGCCTGTTTATTTTAAGAAATAAATTAATAATCAATTTATCATTAATTAATTTTAATCAAAATGTGGCAAGGTGATAGCAGAGTTCTTGTATCAGGAGGATAGCAATGACTAGAGCAATCCCTTTAAAAAATTACACTTAATTAATTCTTAAATAAATAAATCTTTATTAAGTTAAAAAATATACTTTTACAAAACCACAAATCCTTTGCCTCTTTATTTTAAGAAATAAATTAGTAATCAATTTATCATTAAATCATTTTAATCAAAATGTGGCAAGGTGATAGCAGAGTTCTTGTATCAGGAGTAATTTTTAAATAAATTAATTAATTAAATAAATTTTTATTAAATAAAAAAATATACTTATATGAAACCACAAATAATTTGAGTGTTTATTTTAAGAAATAAATTAGTAATCAATTTTATCATTAATTCATTTTAATCAAAATGTGGCAAGGTGATAGCAGAGTTCTTGTATCAGGAGTAATTCTTAAATAAATAAATTAATTAAATAAATTTTTATTAAATTAAAAAATATACTTTTATGAAGCCACAAATTATTTGCCTGTTTATTTTAAGAAATAAATTAATAATCAATTTATCATTAATTAATTTTAATCAAAATGTGGCAAGGTGATAGCAGAGTTCTTGTATCAGGAGGATAGCAATGACTAGAGCAATCCCTTTAAAAAAATATATTACACTTAATTAATTCTTAAATAAATAAATTTTTATTAAGTTAAAAAATATACTTTTATAAAACCACAAATCCTTTGCCTTTTTATTTTTAAGAAATAAATTAGTAATCAATTTATCATTAATTCATTTTAATCAAAATGTGGCAAGGTGATAGCAGAGTTCTTGTATCAGGAGTAATTCTTAAATAAATAAATTAATTAAATAAATTTTTATTAAATTAAAAAAAATATACTTTTACTAAGCCACAAATTATTTGCCTGTTTATTTTAAGAAATAAATTAATAATCAATTTATCATTAATTAATTTTAATCAAAATGTGGCAAGGTGATAGCAGAGTTCTTGTATCAGGAGGATAGCAATGACTAGAGCAATCCTTTAAAAAAATATATTACACTTAATTAATTCTTAAATAAATAAATTTTTATTAAGTTAAAAAATATACTTTTATAAAACCACAAATCCTTTGCCTTTTTATTTTAAGAAATAAATTAGTAATCAATTTATCATTAATTCATTTTAATCAAAATGTGGCAAGGTGATAGAGTTCTTGTATCAGGAGTAATTCTTAAATAAATAAATTAATTAAATAAATTTTTATTAAATTAAAAAATATACTTTTATGAAGCCACAAATAATTTGCCTGTTTATTTTAAGAAACAAATTAGTAATCAATTTATCATTAATTCATTTTAATCAAAATGTGGCAAGGTGATAGCAGAGTTCTCGTATCAGGAGGATAGCAGTGACTATAGCAATCATGTTAAAAAAAAATATTACACTTAATTAATTAATCATTAAATAATTAAACAAATTTTTATTAAAATAAAAATTATACTTTTTAAAACCACAAATCATTTTCCTATTTATATAATTTTAAAAATGATAAATTAATAATTAATTCTAATTTACCAAACAAATGTGATTAGAAAAGAAACAAAATTTTTAAAGTGATCCACATCTTAAAATTAAACTTAATATATCATTACCTCATTAATATACAATCTTATTTTAAAAAATGAAAAATATATTTACTAATATTTAGTGAAAACTTTTACATTTTCTTTTTCTGTACTCGTATGTACGTCACTTTCGTCTGTAATTTTTTCAGTGGTGAAGATGTTTTTACAAGTGTTTGGATCAAGCACAGGAATTGCTTTTCCTCCTTTTCTATGTTGTGCTGGTTGTTGTTGTAGTTGAGGTGGAGGTATAGTTTGTGGTGCCATTTGTGGCTGTATTGATTGATAACTAGACATTCCATGTGTAGGATAGTTACCTTAAAAAAAAAAAATGATTAAATGAATTTTAGAACTAGTTTAAAAAATCAAAACAGTCAGCAGTACAGTCAAGTTAAGTTTTTTTTTTTTTTTTTTAAAGAAACTAAATCTCAATTTGGAATTTTATAAGTATTAAAAAATGAACATTTAAAAATCATAAAATTTTTTTATTCTTTAAAATCTTTATATTCACATCATTTCTTTAATTTCCAATGGCAGGATACAAAAAGCAATAGAATAAAAAGAACACAAGGAACATGAAAACAACAACGAGAATCGAAGGAAATCACATAGTGACATGTTTCGCCCATAAGGGCCCTAGCCTCCCAGTAACGACCCTACACAGTAGAGGAAACAAGTGCAGGGCAGACAGGAAGGTGGGATGAATCCATGTCCTCTCCAAGACTGCAGAGCATGCATTTTGGGCTTGCAAATATTTTCATTCGAAGGAGATATTTGGCCAAACAATCGTGGCTCGTCAGTATTCTGAAAAGGGCAACAGCTTTAAACCTGAGCTGATCAGGGATGTTTACAATAAAGTTAAGCCAGGTTTTAGATGAGTTGCCTTCACGTAGATCAGATAGAGTGTTCCGAAAAAGTGTCGGGTCATCAGTTTCATCGAGTGAAAAGAGATGTCTTTACAAAAGGTCTGGGTGATGGTTGTTCCGTTTTTTGGCAAGAGAATCCGCCTTCTCATTACCCAAGATCCCACAATGGCCTGGGATCCATCACATTCGCATGAATGTAATGAATTTTTAATGTTTTTCATCATTTAAACAAATTTCATTAAACATGTATATTTTAGAAAAATTCGTATTCGTTCGAAATTTTTTTTTTTTTTTTTTCGTGGTCGTTGTTGAGGTGGCAGTCCGTCTTTAGTTTCTAAAAATAGAAAATGCGTAGTGAAATCCGAGATTGTCATGTTTTTAGATTTCTTTTTTTTTTTTTTCAATTCCTACTGTTAACTCACATTCTCCCTTACATATATTTTGTTTAAATTTTCAATCGTTAATAAAATACACTGGTGTCCAAAAAGTTAAGCATAAATCGTAAAATGCGAAAAACATGGAGTAAATATTCGTAAAATTATTCCAAATTTCTTGCGGATATTAATTGGGTGAAGAAGAAACATTGGGTTTATGCAAAACTTTTCAGTCGACTACGTCGTGCGCGAAACACCTGCGCATGTCGAAACGCAGAGAAACCGAATCACGCAGCATAGGCAGTTCAGACAAGTTTCGTGCAACTGCTGTGCGAAGGAACGTTGTTAACCATCAAACAAGATGAATGATGGCACAAAGACGCCAATTGGATATGTTTGCGAAAGGAAGAATCGTTGGAATGCTGGAATCCGGATGATCACAAACCGAAGTGTCTCGAATTTTGAATGTGGACCAGTCTGTGATCTCAAGACTGTGGCAGAGATTTCAAAGAACGGGAGATGTTACCCGACAACCAGTATCAGATCGACCAAAAATCACAACCCCTAGCCAAGACCAATATCTGTTAATAAGTGCGCGACGTCAGAGGGGTAGTACTACCAGAGCACTGGGTTCGGCGCTCACAGTCGCCACAGGAATACGAATTTCGAGACAAACTGTTTACAGGAGACTCAATCATGCTGGCCTGTATGCCAGAAGACCAGCAGTTTGCATTCCCCTCACGTCTGCGCATAAACGCGCTCGTTTGAACTGGAGTTTGAAACATCAACATTGGAGTGTGGGCCAATGTGATGTTCAGTGACGAGACCCGGTTTAGTCTGAGTAGTGATTCTCGTCGGGTAACGATATGGAGAGAACGTGGAACACGTTTCGAACCAAGAAACATAACGGAAAGGCATCATTTTCCATCAAGGGGAGTAATGGTATGGGCAGGCATCATGATGGACGGCCGCACAGACCTCCATTTCTTTGACACGGGGTCTGTGACTGGTCAAAGATACAGAGACGAAGTTCTTGAGCCTTATGTTCGCTTGTTTCGAGGTGCTGTCGGTCCTGACTTCATATTCATGGATGATAATGCGCCATGTCACCGATCGGTGCTGGTTGATGACTTCCTTGAAACGGATAACACCCAGCGCTTGTCGTGGCCTGCGAACTCCCTAATTTAAATCCTATCGAGCATGTATGGGATATGCTCGGGAGACAAATTGCAGCCCTTTCGCACCCACCAAGCTCCGTTACAGAACTGAAGACAGCTCTCCAAGAAGCTTGGAACCGTTTGAGCCCACAACTCATTCATCATCTCATAGCAAGTATAGTAAATCGCTGTGCAGCGTGTCTGGCTGTCAGAGGTGACCATACGCCTTATTAAACTGCAGCATCAGTATTTTATTTAATGTTTTCTTTCATTTTTCTTTAAAGTGTGAACCCTTGCTATGCTCAGTTTTCTTTCAAACTGCTACTTTGGATAATAAAATTAATTATTATCGTTCTTTTGATTTACTTTCTTATTTTATAACCATTTTACACTCGCATATCACGTTTCCCGCCATTCTGATTTACAGTTCCTTCTTTATTCACATAATTATCAATTATGCTTAACTTTTGGACACCAGCGTACTTTTTTATTGATCAACTCAAGTTCAAATACATTTTTTTTTAACTTGTAGTGGATGATACTTGATGTTAATACAGTGTTTTCAAATATCATTAATTAAATTTAATTAATTAATTTTAGATTTTTTTGGATTTAAGTTGCATGTATCTATCAATAGATGGCGCCAGATGTAAGAGGAAAATTTCAACTTTATTTATAAAGGACTTTCTGCAATATAGTGAGAAAAAAAGTAGGAATTGACTTTTAAATTTTTTTTTATATATATATTACTTGTTTTTCATTTATCTGAATCAAGACAGATGGCCAGCCATAGGCGAATAGATTAGTTGGCTGGTTAGTGGGGTTTAATGCCACAAGGCCAGATGTGCCAAACAATTTTTAATAATTAGATTGATTTATTTGTGCGGTTAGAAAAGCTGAATTAGTAGAAAGACGAATAGTACAAAAAACGATAAAATACTACAAAACTATTCAGAGAGATAACTTGCGTCAAGTTAAATCGTACAAAAATATGTTTAAACTAATGTAAAAGCGGAAAATCTAAAAGTGCATATTCTTCATTTATTCAAAAATAACTTGATAAAAGTTATTTGTCTTAAAAGTTGTATAATGCAGGCAAGAGATGAAAAAAAATAATTAAAATTATGTTTCACAAACGAACATTTTAATAGTAACTAAATAAAAAAGTTGAGAAACACGCCGTGAGTTTAAAAACGTTCAGTTAAAATTCTATGCAATTAGAAACATTAACTCTGAAATGATCTCGTTTTCATTATACTTTCATAAAATTCCAATAAATAAAAATTTCATAATTTCTTCTGATTTTTTTCGCTTAATTTTTAGGAAAAACAGTGTATTTAAAAAGAGAATTATAACATAGTAGAAATATATTTTTAATTTTGCTATTGTATTAGTTGTCGCGTTACGATCAAACCGTAACTATAATGAGAGGTAAGTTTCTCTGTTCAGGAGTAGCAACAGATATACGAGAAAAGAAAATGGCTGAAACGGTTGTGTTCAAAGAAAAATGGTGGAAGAAAAAGAGTTCCTAATATTAAAATATACAATAATTATATCACCTGGTCTACAGAAACTAAGTACTTAGGAATTATCCTTGATAGTAAACTTAACTACAGATCGCACATCTACAACCTTAGAAATAAATTCAATACTCAATTTAGAATTCTCTATCCTTTAATCAATAGAAATTCAGCTTTACTTCTTAATCTCAAAATTCTAATATATCTCTCTTATTTTCGTCCAGTATTAGCTTATGCAAGCCCAGTTTGGGGTTCTGTCGAACGTACAAATTTTGAAATTATTCAAAGGCTTGAGAACAAAACTCTCAGAATGTTAACGAATTCACCCTGGTACTTTCGTAATGACGATATTAGACGAGCTCTCTCGATTCCAAGTTTAAGACGATTTGTTCACAAAATTTCTACTCAATTCTATAATGATATGCGAAACATCAATAACTGTAATAAATATCCTACAAAATTACGATTATGATATTTCTTTCCGCAAACATAGCAAAAGACTTCGCACTATTCTAAATATTTTAAATTAATTCGCTTTTCTCCTAAGCTATTTCTTCTCCTAATTTGACATTCTGGGTTATTACATGCAACTGATTTCATCAACATCTACATTTTTGATATTTTCATTTTATAATTTTATTAAATAAATAATTCTCTTTTAAAAAAAAGGGCATTTAATTCTCTATTTTGCTGATTAACTCAAAGGGCATGAGACCACCGCTATGTTTCAACATTTTACAAAGAAGGGGCTAGTGGCCGCTACGCGGCCAAGGATCTCCGTAATAATCTACAATAACAATAACAAGAAAAAGTGATTTATATGTTTGTGGTGTGCTGTTTTGTTTAAATATATGCTGTTGATGTTTTCTTGAGTGTTGTCATCTATGAACAAAACTCCCTACATTCATTTCACAATTAATCCTAATAGGAAACAACACTAGTATTTGATTATGGACAGGTTTTTGTACAGTAATAAACACGAAAGTTCGGATAGAGGAAGTACTGTAGCACGATTGTGGGAAAAAAAAAATGGTACTTACGTATTAACGCCACCGCAGCAGAAGTTGCGCCGATAAAGAGCTGCCAATGCGCCAAAATAGAGACTGCTTTGAATCTATGTTAAACTCTATATCGGCCCATTTTCCACCGAAATCCGATTGACTACTTTGTTTTTAAATAGAGTGATTTGAATTTTGAAAGTGTTTTGATTTTAAATAAAGTGTTTTATATATTTAATGATTTGTCACAGAAATTTTAAGTGTAGATTGGCGCAACTTAAAAACCGCCAAATCTGTAGCCGCGGTGGCGTTAATACGTAAGTACCAAAAAAATATACCATGTAGATGATGACGAGAGTTGGTTTTACGTCGACAGAAATTAATGAATCGTATTGCACAATACACATTGAATCGTATTAAAGAGCAATACCAATGTGTATTGTGCATGGAAATTTTGGAGCCAGAATGTACGTGCCATTATTTATTGCACCAAATTGAAGTGCTATTAAAGGCCCGTTCCCATCGAGGCGTGAGGCGGCGACGCGTCACGCGGCGGCAGGAAGAACAATTTTTTCCACCCGTCCACACCGAAACTTCAGAAATCGCGTTACGCCTAGTGAAGTTCCAGTTACTTCTACTAGATGGCAGATCTACTATTGGCTCAATCCAAGTCACATGACGCAGCAAGCATTTGAGAGTTGAAAGTAGGTCAACTCGAAGCGGTGGATTTCAACCGGATTCAGGCGAACGCTGCGAGGCTAGTGATTAGTCAACGCCTCGATTGGAACGAGCCTTTAGAACTTATCATCACTACGCGGTTTGAAAACTTCGTGATTTCTTTTCCAGGAAGTTGAAAGAATTGAAAAAAAAAAAAATGTTTTTCAAGACTTTAATATACTGCTTTTAGTCTCCTTAAATATGCATATATTTAAACAGTCAACGATAAGAATAAATTATCCTTACCATTTGAATTCTGAGACGGCGGAGTATTAAAATTATAGCTATTAACATATAAATGCTGCCCAGGTGATATCATAGCAGGATATTGTTCAGGAGTATGTCTTTGTGGATACTGCAAAGAGAAACAGTACATAAATCGTTATTTTACATGAAGAATTTAAAGCTAATGATATAATATTGAATACGTAGGTTTTGAACAACATTCCAGTTCACAACTTGCAATAAAACATATAAATTTAAGTGATCAGGCATACAGGAAAATAACTTAGTATTACACTAATAAAAAAGTAACTGTACAAAAATAGAAGATAAATTTTAATTCTCCCTTCTACAGAACATTTTAAACAAAAATGCATACCATTGATTGAGGAAATTGATTAACCACCAGTGGCAAAGGTGGATGGAAGGCTGGTTGCACCATCGACATGTGGCTAAATTGTGAAGATGGCTGCTGACCAGGTTGATTAACAACCGGAGCCAAATGGTTTCTAGCCATACTAGGCATAGATCGTGGAACATTATACGACTTGGAGATACTCTTTTGAGATACGACTAAAAATTTAAAAGAACACATTACTAAAAAGATTTATAAACATGAATAAAATTTCAAAATTATTGACCTTTTGTGCAATTAACAGAACATAATAATTACTTCAATTCCATCTGTTAGTTCACACTCTCCCTATGTATATATATATGTCTTGTTCAAATTTTCCATCGTTCATAAAATACTTTTTTATTCATCCATTCAAGGTCAAATACACTTTTTTTTTTTAACTTGTAGTGGATGACACTGGATGTTAATACAGTTTTTCAAATATTAATTCAGTAATTAAATTAAATTAATTAATTTTAGTTTTTTTTAGATTTAGGTTGCATATATCTACCAATAGACGGCGCCAGATCAACTTAAAAATGAATGAAAATTACTTATAAAGGATTTTTGGTAATAGAGTGAAAAGCAAGTAAGAACTGACTTTAAAATTTTTTTTTTTTATATATTACTTATTATAACAATAAAATGACATAATTACTTTTAAGCTAGCCAATTCTAAACTAGGAAAAAAATTAAATATTGAATTAACATTTAAAAATTATTAAATATTAACAAGCATAACATTTAGTAAATAATTCTATATCTGTAGTTTATCTATCAAAGCTACTTTATATTTCTAAATTGCATGGTTAAAAATAGTACGTTAGAAAACTAATTATAATAGTTATTAAATTTCGCACTATTCTAATAAGAGATGCTCAATTTTCCTTCTTTTATGAAGTTACATCTAGCTATCAATATGAAAAGTATACTTTTTAAAAATATTTTTTTTTATTGAAATCTGTGCATTATTGATTTAATTAGCATAATAAACTAATTTTAATTAAATCGCAATTCTAATAATTACCATTTATAATCCTTTTTCATCTTTTATTTCAATAAAATATTGTAATTCTTAATCTTCTACATAAGAAAACATATGTATTATTTGCATATTTAGTTATTAAAACACACACATCCTGCTATTAATTATTTCTAAAATTTTTCATCAGAAACAATTTTTGTCATGGAGGAAATATCAGTTAAATTTAAGCAAGTGGGTTTGATTTTTAGCATAGACGTGTTGTCGCATGAAGAAGAAACAGAAATTAGCAAGGAAAGCAGGATTTAGATCTGTCCATTCTGAATGCCAAATGTTGAAATGTCCCAGATTCGTATTGCTGCTAAGTAATCCAATCACTGAAGCAATAAACTGCTGTTTCACTGAATTTGTGATATGTACCAAGGAAGTGGATTTTATTCAATTCCTTCTATTAGCTCACACTCTCTCTGTACATAGCTTGTTCAAATTTTGAATCGTTCATAAAATACTTTTTATTCATCCACTCGGAGTTCAAATCCATTTTCTTTTTTCACCTGTAGTGGATGACACTGGATGTGAATACAGTCTTTTCAAATATTAATTCATTCATTAAATTTAATTAATTAATTTTAGTTTTTCTTTAGATTTAAGTTTATATCTACCAATAGATGGCGCCAGATAAACTTAAAAAATGAATGAAAATTATTTATAAAGGACTTTCTGCAATAGAGTGGGAAAAAAGTAGGAATTGATAAATTTTAAATTTTTTTATATATATATTAAGAAGAAGGCACTATATTAAATTTATTTTTCTAATGCAGCTGGCAAACACTTAGACAATCGTCTTGGATGCCTTAAGGCAAGTGCTGCACAGACGTTACTCACTTTGCATTACCCAGGGGGCGCGTGTAGCTTGAAAATAAACCACGGTCGCGGAGTAACAATGCCCCCACAACGCTCTACGATCCTATTAGACCGGGACCTGCGGTTTAAAAAAGATTCGAACCACTACAAACATTCATGGCACCGCCGGGACTCGAACCCAAAACTTGTGGCACCGAATGCCAGAGCGCTAGTCACTCGGCTGTTCAGGCAGTCCTATTTTAATCTTGCTTCTCCTAATTACGTGTCTAGACGTAAGAATTGTGTATATTGCTTTATTAACTTTAAAAGCAAAGAGAGCTTTAAGAACTTTATTTTTTTGGATATCACATGAAGTCTACACAGAAATTTTTTTAAACTCTTCCCTTGCTTGTTCCTTTGCTTAGTAAATTTAATGAGGTAGAAATACATTTAATTAAAAAAAGAAATTAGCGCCAGAGCGCTAGCCACTCGGCCATTCAGGTCCGCCTTTATTTCAATTTAAACAAGTAATTTTTTTCCGCAGACCTGCAATTAATGTCTCATTATAGTGTGAGGTGGTTTCAGCGCAGTCTCTCTGTTAGTGTAAGAAACTACCCAGCGTATCTAAATATGTGCATACTTGCATTTTCTTTTTATCTCGGAACTGAATCCTTCCTTTGCTTCCCCGTCTTTCTGCAATATAAGCGGAGAAGATCAATGAACAAGAGCAGGGCCGGATTTAGATGAAAAGAGGCCCTGGGCTATTCCACTTATGAGGCACTTTTACCTCCCATTTTAAAGTTTGCAAATTACATGAGAGATCATTACTGTGATATATATCAATATGCTAAATGAAACGTGCTGTGATTGATACTGATATATATAAAAAATGTGGCACGGATAATAAATAAAAAATCTAGTATATACAAATGAACAGATCCAACGAGCCGAACGCGTTGATCTTAATCAATACATTTTTATGTTTGTTTATTTGTCATATGTGTAGAATTTCTCCTTATTTTCGATTCAGTGTTTTTAGAATAGTGTAATTCTAATTTTGCTAACAATTTGAATGTAGGCCCCTCTTGATCTTTTGAGGCCCTAGGCTAAAGCCTAGTTAGCCCATAGGAAAATCCAGCCCTGAACAAGAGAGTAATTTTTTTCCATTCACATGCCACGTTTGAAGAAACGGTTGTGACTGTCCTTCTCAAAAAAAAAAAAAAAAAAAAAAAAAAAGTATCTGAGAGATGCACGGAGAGGGAGAAATTGCTCCCCAAAAATTGATTGTCTGAAAATAAGGGAAATCTGCCAAATATTTAACTATTACTTGTGATGCTTGTCAATCACAAAAACATTTTCAAAATTTTACTTACTACAGGTAGAGTAATTGGAGGATTTCTAGACATTGGTTGCACAGTCTGCATAATTATTGCAGGAGATGGAACAGGTCCACCCATAGTTTGATGATGTTGACCTGAAGTAGGCATTCCGGCATTAGGATACATTCCTTGCTGCGATGCAGCTACTGATTTATTCATATTAGGATTAGAATAATTTGCCACTGTAGATAAACTTGCAGCACATGTGCCATACTAGAAAAAGTGAATAAATGAGAATTAATTTTCTGAAAACAATTATGAAAAAATATAATGTTGTAAATTTCGAAAAAATAGCATAATTTTAGCAATAGTATAAATAGTCAGTCTAATAATATTACTGCGTCCAAAAAGTAAGACCAATTTTCAATTTAAAATTCTCGAGGCTTATCGTATTTCAATTTTTTTTCTTTTTTAGATTGCTGACACTGTCCTTTACATCTGTGTGAAATTTGACGTTAAAATATTCATTATTGTTTGAGTTATGCTTGGCTTTGTGAGACACTAAAACTGATTCCGGAGATTTTTGAAATGCCTGAATTAAATGAGCAAAGATCTTGCAATAAATTTTGTTTGTAGAAACGTATAGAATATTGCAGAAGGCATTCGTTGAGCATTTCTATATCGGAAATGTTTACAATCGGTGTAAACAATTGAAGGAAGGCAGAGAACGCGTTGAAGACTAAGAGTTCTCTGGTCGACCATCCACCTCAACCGACGAAACTCCGTCCAAAATTAAAGATTTGGTGCTTGCAAACCGTCGATTTACAATTAGAAACCTTGCTGATGATGTTGGAATTTCAAAAGGATCGGTCAATTCTATTTTGGGCCTCAAACGCGTCAAATCTCGATGGGTACCGAAAACACTGAATGCGCCAGCTCACACTGCATTGATTCTTCGCGACTTTTTCGCCAAAAAGGAAACTCATATCGTTCCACAACCACCGTATTCACATTGTGCGACTTCTGGTTATTCTCTAAACTCAAAAGACCACTGCGGGGACATCGTTTTGAGTCGATTGAAGAGATTCAACGCGAATCGCCGCGCGCTTTGAAGGCCATCCCTGCCAATGATTTTTTAGCATGCATTAAGTATTGGAAAAAAAGTTGGTATAAGTGCATTGTGTTCGGAGGGGATTACTTTGAAGACGATGAAATAAATTTGTAAGAATAAATAAAGACTTTTTGAAAAAAAACAAAATTGGTATCACTTTTTGGGCACAATAGTAAACTTTAAAAACTTTTTATAAAACAATTTTACTTACTTGATGTGAATAACCATCAACTAAATCTGAATAACCTGTTAATAAATAAAAAAATAAATTGATGAAAAAAAAATACATAAAATAATTTTCACAGTTTATAAATGTGTACAATATTTTCCAAAATGAATATGAAATATAATGTTGTAAATTTCATAAAATTGTATAATATTAGTAACGAAGGAACGAACGGAGATAACAAAATATTTGTGTGCTACTATAATCGAAGCTCTGCATTTCTAGACATTTGTTGTCCAGTCTGTATAATTGTTGTAGAAGATGGAATACATGTTTGATGATGCAGACCTAAAGTAGGCTTTACAGCATTAACAAAATTCTTTCCTGAAATGCTAGCTAAATCGGATTTATTCATATTTCTTAGAATCATTTTCCACTGTAGGTAAACTTGCAGCACATGTGGCATACTAGAAAGAATGAATAAACGGGAATTAATTTGCTGAAAACAATTAAGAAATTTTTTTATTTAATATGAAATTATATTATAAATTACGTAAAATAGCATAATATTAGCAATCGTATAATTAGCCTAATCATTTTCACTACTGTGTCCAAAAAGTGTGGCCAATTTTTTAGAATAATTATGGGAATTAATTTCTTGAAAACAATTAAGAAATTTTTTTATTTAATATGAAATTATATTATAAATTCCGTAAAATAGCATAATAATACCAATCGTATAATTAGTCTAATAATACACTACTGTGTCCAAAAAGTAAGACCAATTTTTAATATAAAATTCCCGAGGCTTATTGTATTTCAATTTTTTTTTTTTCTTAGATTACTGGCACTGTCCTTGACATCTGTGTGAAATTTGACGTTAAAATATTCATTAGTGTTTGAGTTATGCTTGGCTTTGTGAGACACTAAAACTGATTCCGGAGATTTTTGAAATGCCTGAATTAAATGAGCAAAGATCTTGCAATAAATTTTGTTTGTAGAAACGTCTAGAATATTGCAGAAGGCATTCGTTGAGCATTTCTATATCGGAAATGTTTACAATCGGTGTAAACAGTTGAAGGAAGGCAGAGAACGCGTTGAAGACGAAGAGTTCTCTGGTCGACCATCCACCTCAACCGACGAAACTACCGTCCAAAAAAATTAAAGATTTGGTGCTTGCAAACCGTCGATTTACAATTAGAAACCTTGCTGATGATGTTGGAATTTCAAAAGGATCGGTCAGTTCCATTTTGGGCCTCAAACGCGTCAAATCTCGATGGGTACCGAAAACACTGAATGCGCCAGCTCACACTGCATTGATTCTTCATGACTTTTTCGCCAAAAAGGAAACTCATATCGTTCCACAACCACCGTATTCACACCGTGACACTTCTGGCTATTCCCTAAACTCAAAAGACCACTGCGGGGACATCGTTTTGAGTCGATTGAAGAGATTCAACGCGAATCGCCGCGCGCTTTGAAGGCCATCCCTGCCAATGATTTTTTTTAGCATGCATTGAAGTATTGGAAAAAAAGTTGGTATAAGTGCATTGTGTTCGGAGGGGATTACTTTGAAGACGATGAAATAAATTTGTAAGAATAAATAAAGACTTTTTGAAAAAAAAAAAAAAAAAAATTGGTATCACTTTTTGGGCACAATAGTAAACTTTAAAAACTTTTTATAAAACAATTTTACTTACTTGATGTGAATAACCATCAACTAAATCTGAATAACCTGTTAATAAATAAAAAATAAATTGATGAAAAAAAAAAAATACATAAAATAATTTTCACAGTTTATAAATGTGTACAATATTTTCCAAAATGAATATGAAATATAATGTTGTAAATTTCATAAAATTGTATAATATTAGTAACGAAGGAACGAACGCAAGAGATAACAAAATATTTGTGTACTACTATAATCGAATTCTCATTTCTAGACATTTGTTGTCCAGTCTGTATAATTGTTGTAGAAGATGGAATACATGTTTGATGATGCTGACCTAAAGTAGGCTTTCCAGCATTAGGAAAAATTCTTTCCTGAGAAGCAGCAACGGATTTATTCATATCTGATTAGAATCATTTTCCACTGTAGGTAAACTTGCAGCACATGTGGCATACTAGAAAGAATGAATAAACGGGAATTAATTTCTTGAAAACAATTAAGAAATTTTTTTATTTAATATGAAATTATATTATAAATTACGTAAAATAGTATAATATTAGCAATCGTATAATTAGTCTAATAATACACTACTGTGTCCAAAAGTAAGACCAATTTTTAATATAAAATTCCCGAGGCTTATCGTATTTCAATTTTTTTCTTTCTTAGATTACTGGCACTGTCCTTGACATCTGTGTGAAATTTGACGTTAAAATATTCATTAGTGTTTGAGTTATGCTTGGCTTTGTGAGACGCTAAAACTGATTCCGGAGATTTTTGAAATGCCTGAATTAAATGAGCAAAGATCTTGCAATAAATTTTGTTTGTAGAAACGTATAGAATATTGCAGAAGGCATTCGTTGAGCATTTCTATATCGGAAATGTTTACAATCGGTGTAAACAGTTGAAGGAAGGCAGAGAACGCGTTGAAGACGAAGAGTTCTCTGGTTGACCATCCACCTCAACCGACGAAACTACCGTCCAAAAAATTAAAGATTTGGTGCTTGCAAAACCGTCGATTTACAACTAGAAACCTTGCTGATGATGTTGGAATTTCAAAGGATCGGTCAGTTCCATTTTGGGCCTCAAACGCGTCAAATCTCGATGGGTACCGAAAACACTGAATGCGCCAGCTCACACTGCATTGATTCTTCATGACTTTTTCGCCAAAAGGAAACTCATATCGTTCCACAACCACCGTATTCACACCGTGACACTTCTGGCTATTCCCTAAACTCAAAAGACCACTGCGGGGACATCGTTTTGAGTCGATTGAAGAGATTCAACGCGAATCGCCGCGCGCTTTGAAGGCCATCCCTGCCAATGATTTTTTAGCATGCATTAAGTATTGGAAAAAAAGTTGGTATAAGTGCATTGTGTTCGGAGGGGATTACTTTGAAGACGATGAAATAAATTTGTAAGAATAAATAAAGACTTTTTGAAAAAAAAAAAATTGGTATCACTTTTTGGGCACAATAGTAAACTTTAAAAACTTTTATAAAACAATTTTACTTACTTGATGTGAATAACCATCAACTAAATCTGAATAACCTGTTAATAAATAAAAAAAATAAATTGATGAAAAAAAAAAATACATAAAATAATTTTCACAGTTTATAAATGTGTACAATATTTTCCAAAATGAATATGAAATATAATGTTGTAAATTTCATAAAATTGTATAATATTAGTAACGAAGGAACGAACGCAAGAGATAACAAAATATTTGTGTACTACTATAATCGAATTCTCATTTCTAGACATTTGTTGTCCAGTCTGTATAATTGTTGTAGAAGATGGAATACATGTTTGATGATGCTGACCTAAAGTAGGCTTTCCAGCATTAGGAAAAATTCTTTCCTGAGAAGCAGCAACGGATTTATTCATATCTTGATTAGAATCATTTTCCACTGTAGGTAAACTTGCAGCACATGTGGCATACTAGAAAGAATGAATAAACGGGAATTAATTTCTTGAAAACAATTAAGAAATTTTTTTATTTAATATGAAATTATATTATAAATTACGTAAAATAGCATAATATTAGCAATCGTATAATTAGCCTAATAATACACTACTGTGTCCAAAAAGTAGGGCCAATTTTTTATATAATTATGGGAATTAATTTCTTGAAAACAATTAAGAAATTTTTTTATTTAATATGAAATTATATTATAAATTACGTAAAATAGTATAATATTAGCAATCGTATAATTAGTCTAATAATACACTACTGTGTCCAAAAGTAAGACCAATTTTTAATATAAAATTCCCGAGGCTTATCGTATTTCAATTTTTTTTTTTTTTCTTTAGATTGCTGGCACTGTCCTTGACATCTGTGTGAAATTTGACGTTAAAATATTCATTAGTGTTTGAGTTATGCTTGGCTTTGTGAGACGCTAAAACTGATTCCGAGATTTTGAAATGCCTGAATTAAATGAGCAAAGATCTTGCAATAAATTTTGTTTGTAGAAACGTATAGAATATTGCAGAAGGCATTCGTTGAGCATTTCCATATCGGAAATGTTTACAATCGGTGTAAACAGTTGAAGGAAGGCAGAGAACGCGTTGAAGACGAAGAGTTCTCTGGTCGACCATCAACCTCAACCGACGAAACTCCCGTCCAAAAAATTAAAGATTTAGTGCTTGCTAACCGTCGATTTACAATTATGCTTCAGTTATTTTCTGGTCAAAATATTTGTCAGATATGTGGCGAACAGGTAGGACATTGGTAGATAGATGTATAACAGATATAGCGCTTCTTATTGGGAATACCCTCAATTCGCAATAGGCATATTCACATACATACAATGTCCTGTAACTGTTGCATAAAATTGGAATTTACCACAATACCATTTAAAGTGTATTTAACTATTGCTACTTGTGTAAAAGCAATAATATTCCGGGATGATCAAAAGTAACTTCTGCGAAGAAATGTGTGCATGCAGTCCATTTTTTTTTTTTTTTTTTTACCGTGTTGGTGTTGCTTATCCCCTAGATTTAGAATCCTAAACCAAGTCCAATAGATCATGCTGCAGCAATAGATCGTAAACGGTCTTCCTCATTCAACAGTTGCCTCACAGAGGCACCAATACAATCGATGAGATGAGAGGAAGATGCGATGGCCGAACAATGGCAAAGGGTAAATGTCTTCTCGTCTCCATTGAAGGTCAAACTCTTAAATATAGGTCAGTAGATTAAAAGGAACACTGGGCTCGACTTCAATATCTGCCAATCCCTGCCTCCATATTAAATCCAGAGGGCTGTCCTTTTTTTCAAACAATATTACACCAGTGGAAGTGCTTCATTGTTGGGATAAAACTCAAGAAGCAGTTGAGTGCTTGGTAGTGCCCTAAGTAATTTCATTCATTCGTTACAAAGATGTTTTGTAAATTAATATAAAAACTACACCTTCAGAGTAAAAAATACTTTGTTATGCAAAAACTGCTTCTTAGATTCAATTTATTTTCAAAAATATTTTTAATCCATTAGTATATATGTGCCAAAGTTTATTGTATCCAAATATGAACGGCCTCAATTTGCATCCAAATTCAACCAAAAATGGCAAGGATATTTCTGACACAAAGCCTAGATCGACTGAAAAATATTTTTCGAAATTGGTTCAAATGGTCTTTAAAAAATTACCCAATTTGGGATGAATTGCGTTTTACGCCAAATTGGCAACTTTTCGTGGTAGGCGAATTTTTGTGTGGTTAATGTTATTTTTACGCAGTCGTACAGTCTGGAGTTTTCGCCCCATTCTTCTAACTTCAAATCTCCATTTCCACCTATGCATGTCTGAAATTTGATGGCTAAGGGATACCTAGTCTGTCTCAGTGTGAGGTTGACAGACAGAGAGTGTTGAATTTAACACTGGCTTTTAAGGTTAAATTTGCAATGTTGCCTAAAAACACCTATTCAATCAGGTCAGAATGAAGATAAACCCTAATAGATCGTAATGGTCAATGCTAGAGCTGAAGAAAGCGAAGATATTACATTGGAGCATATGCAAAACTAAATAAAAAAAGCTAATATGTTTTATTTTTTGAAGAAGTGCAACTTAGAATTATAAGTGCTAGCAGTACATAAAATTATGGTAAAGAATCAAGAATCAGTATAAAAAATCCGACTCAGAATCCCCGAAATATTTTGGCCAACTTCCCACTTCTGATTTAAAGAAATAAATAACTACTCCTTAATTGCATAAAAACTTACATCAATAGGATTAATATTTGGTGTAGCATATTTAGGTACAAGTAGATAATTATATGTAAATATTAGAGGAGATGTTCCGATTTATTTCAGTAAATCTTTACATCAGAGTGCACAAAATATACAAATAAAAGTTAATATTTTAATAAAATAAATTTTTACTAAATATTCTTTCTGAATACATTCCAATTTAGCTAAAATTCTAATACCTTATCTATTATATGATCCAAATTTGGCAGATTACTTGCCTTGATTAGGAATAGTGGGTGAGATTGTAGCTGTTGTAGAAAGTCACTGCTGTATTGTTTTTCTTCTTCAGGGTTTAAAAGGTTCAACTTGTCTATAAATACATTTAAATATTAGAAACAAGAAAAACATTATGTTGATTATTATCAGTTAATACAAAGTTATTTTTGTTGAAAAAGCAAAATTTGTTTTTAAACCCTGAAAATAATTTTAATTTTACATAAAAAAATTAAAGGAAAGATGCATTTTAAAGTTGCTTTTAAAAGATTTCTTGAAAGAGAAAACACACATATTTAATAAGAATTAGATATTTCAAGAATACCAACCAGCCCATTTAAATAAATGATTAGTTTTGATGTCATTCTGAAATGCATATCAAACAACAGCAATTGAACTTAGCACTATCAACTAAATTATAATTAATTATTAGCTTAATTATATTTGTTAAACTTAACTGATCTGTGAGAAACTATTTAATGATATTCACACATTTTATATTAATATTCAATATTTTGCAGTTTTGTTGATATTTTTTTATTTAGTCAACATGGTTTAAATTTTTACCTATGTTATTTTCAAACTATAGAGATTTAGTTAACTTTTTTATAATGCTTTCTAAAACACAGACCGAAATGTTAAAAAAATCCCATTAAAATGATACCAAGATACTATAGAATTTTTTTCATGGATATATACACAACCATTAGTAAGAAACGAATATTTCTTCTTTTTAATTCAAATTATATTACATTATATATATGTGTGTGTGTCAAAAAAAAAGAAACTTAACCTACCTTCTGGACACGAGTTTTTCAGGGTTACTTTTTTCTGGGAATCAGAGTTTGTTTCACTGAGGTCATGAAAAGAGGAAAGAGGAGGTTTCTTTTCACTAGAGGTAATGGATTTTTCAGTCTTCAACATTTCTTTAAACTTCTTCAGGGAATCAGAGTTTGCCTCACTGAGGTCATGAAACGAGGAAAGAGGAGGTTTCTTTTCACTAGATGTAATGGATTTTTCAGTCTTCAACATTTCTTTACACTTCATCAGGGAATCAGAGTTTGTTTCACTTAGGTCATGAAACGAGAAAAGAGGAGGTTTCTTTTCACTAGATGTAATGGATTTTTCAGTCTTCAACATTTCTTTACACTTCTTCAGGGAATCAGAGTTTTGTTTCACTGAGGACATGAAACGAGGAAAGAGGAGGTTTCTTTTCACTAGATGTAATGGATTTTTCAGTCTTCAACATTTCTTTACACTTCATCAGGGAATCAGAGTTTGTTTCACTGAGGACATGAAACGAGAAAAGAGGAGGTTTCTTTTCACTAGATGTAATGGATTTTTCAGTCTTCAACATTTCTTTACACTTCATCAGGGAATCAGAGTTTGTTTCACTGAGGTCATGAAAAGAAAAGAGGAGGTTTCTTTTCACTAGATGTAATGGATTTTTCAGTCTTCAACAGTTCTTTACACTTCATCAGGGAATCAGAGTTTGTTTCACTTAGGTCATGAAACGAGAAAAGAGGAGGTTTCTTTTCACTAGATGTAATGGATTTTTCAGTCTTCAACATTTCTTTACACTTCTTCAGGGAATCAGAGTTTGTTTCACTGAGGTCATGAAACGAGAAAAGAGGAGGCTTCTTTTCACTAGAGGTAATGGATTTTTAGTCTTCAACATTTCTTTAAAATTAGATGTTTGAGTATCTGTTACCGGAGATTTAATGTTAATTGAAAATTCACACTGAAAGAGAAATTTTCGATGTAAATTTTTTCCAAAGATGGCATTTTAGTACACTTCCTAATTAATATAAATGTTTTACAATTGCAATAATTATAAACAGCTTTTATTGACTTAATTTTTTTAATTCCTTCCTAAATCAAAAGAGTGCAAATACAACACCTTTAAAGTTGTAAGAAATGCTTAACTCCTAAATGTTTTTAAATATATGCTACTGTGTCCAAAAAGTAAGACCAATTTTCAATTTAAAATTCCCGGGGCTTAAGGAATTTCAATTTGTTTTTTTTTTTTTTTTTTAGGTTGCGGGCACTGTCCTTGACATCAGTGTGAAATTTGACGTCAAAATATTCATTAGTGTTTGAGTTATGCTTGGCTTTGAGAGACGCTAAAAATGATTCCTGCGATTTTTGAAATGTCTGAATTAATTGAGCAAAGAACTTGTATTAAATTTCGTTTGCGGAAACGTATAGAATGTTGCAGAAGACATTCGGTGAGCATTCCTATAGCGGAAAGAAATGTTTAGAAGTAGTATAAACAGTTCAAAGAAGGCAGAGAACGCGTTGAAGACGAAAAGCCCTCTGGCCAACCATCAACCTCAACCGACGAAGCTCGCGTCCAAAAATTAAAGATTTTGTACTTGAAAACCGTCGATTTACAATTAGAGACCTTGCTGATTGATGTTGGAATTTCAAAAGGGTCCGTCAATTCCATTTTGGGCCTCAAACTCATCAAATCGCCATTGGTACCGTAAACACTAAATGCGCCAGCTCACCCTGCATTGATTCTTCGTGACTTTTTCGCCAACAATGAAACTCATATCGTTTCACAACCACCGTATTCACATTATGCGACTTCTGCCTATTCCCTAAAGTCAAAAGACCACTCCGGGGACACCGGAGTGGTATTAAAAAAAAATTTTTTTTAATTAAAAACTAATACTGGTAATTTTTATTTAGCTGAATTTCCTTTCACCACATATAAATGAGCCAAAACATTCGTCTATAATAACAGTTAAACCCCTCCAGCACAATAGCAATTGGAATGGTAAAATAAATGTTTTTATACATTAAAAATATTGTATGACCAACAATAATGAGATAAATGCATAAAAATAATAATAATTTAAAATATCAAGTTAATAGTGTAATTTCACTATTAACTAAATAATATCAAAGTAATAAACCTAAACTGCAAGTATGGAATTACAAATTTCTTACATAAACGCTAAAAATATTTCCGATTTTTAGTATAAATAGTAACTCATCTAGAATGTCATTCCATTAATCCTGTTTGTAAACAACCGTTTATGTTTGATTTCAGGATCCACAAAATTATATTAAGTTTTGACAGTGAAATGTTTATGGTATCCATCTTTTAATTCATTGCTATTATGTGCTTTTATAGTAATACTAGAAATAAAATAATAATTTAAAAACCGATGACATATATCTTTATATATATAATTTTTTTGTGTGTTTGTCATTCAACTGCTCCTAGACGGCTTGATCGATTTTGAAGAAATTGTTTATGTGTTTGAGTGGGTCCCTGGATGGTTTAGATTCACAGTTGGACCTGGTAGGTGGCGCTGTAATTGACACATCTTATAAATCTTCTGTGCATGCGTTTGTCACTAAACTCCTCCTAAATGGCTTCACCGATTTTGATGAAATTTACCGTTCAAACGACATCTATGAAAATTAGTATGCACATATATTGAAACCTGGAAAATATATTTGCGATATGTAATTTTCTACAATAAATTTTTTCTATGGCAGCACAATGCATGCCGAGTTCTTCTAATATATAAATACAAACAAACAAAGAAAAAGTGCAGTGTAAAAAGTATGAAAATGAAAATGCTTTAATTTGATGCCGAAACCTTAAAAGTAAGGTAATGTCCAAAGCAAATTCATTTTCATATGAGTAAAAAAAAATCAAATTTTCATACCAGTTGTTCAGTTGACTCATCAAGAGGGATTTTAGATTTGGGGATTGGTTTCTTTTTCTTTTTAAGATTTACATCTTGATTAAGGAAAGATAATGAAAAAACTGACGTGTTTTTCTCTTCTCTCTAATTTTAGTGACGGATATTTGAGGTTGAAAGAAATGAAAGGGGGAAAAAAAACCACCATTTAAACATAAAAACAAATTTTTCATTAAAGGTTATTCACTAAATTCAACATAACATTTCATTTCTTTATTCATTGAATCTAAATCAGTTGTTTTCTTTAAAGTGTGTGTGTGTGTGGGGTAGGGGAGGTTCATTTTTTATTATTTCCACATTAAAGTAATAAGTTCTCTTTCCATAAGTTCTAACTCTTTCACTGTGTTATTATTAGGCAAATATTACATTGAAAAACACTGAAAAAGAAAATATTTACCATTAGCCCTTGCCTATAATGTGCATTCTGATATTTTTCCCCTTAATAAATAAATTATATATAAAAGAGAGAGAAAAGAATGATGACATGTGTTTCTCATTTGTTATGTAGTTAATTTCTAAAATACTATTTTTAAGGTTTTGTTTCATTTATTTTATTGCACAATTTTTTAAGCAATTATTTAATAATCTTCATTTAGAATATTAAAAATGATTAATTACAATTTTTCAAGTATAAATTATTAAAGTACATTTTAATAACTTTGCCTTAGTAAAACTTATATAAAATTTCAAAATCATAAAAATTATAAATACTTTGTCCTTGATAATAGCTAAATTTGGCAAATTAGATGGCTTGCGCTGAGATAAGGGCACAGATTGCAGTTGAAGTAGAAAATCTCTATCATATTGCTTTTTTTCCTTCAGGGTTTAAAGGACTCCATTGGTCTATAAATACATTTCATTATTTAAAAAAAAATGAATTTTATTTTTGTTTTTATTATGTGAACAGAAATTATTTTTTTAATTAAAACTCAAATCCAATAATAATTTACATTTACACTCAAGTTCTCAAAAATTAAGAGTAAAACAGATTCTTTAAAGTTTACTTATTCTTGAGAGACAAAAACAGTTAAGAAGTTCTATTTTTTACATTAGCAACAAACCTCTTTTTGTTATTTTAAGAAGGATAATATTTATTTAAATGAATGCTAAGCTTTGCAGTTCCGATTAACTTTACCATTTTATTAAAATATTGAATTTTTTTTTGCATGTCCTACAATATCTATGATCAGTCCCAAAGCCTGTCTTAACATTTTTGTGAGTTACAAGATAAATAGTGCAACTTTGAGAAAAATACATTCAGGGCCGAATTTTCCTATAGGCTAACTAGGCTCCAGCCTAGGGCCTCAAGATCAAGAGGGGCTCTAAATTCAAATTGTTAGTAAAATTAGAATGACAGTATTCTAAAAATAGTAAACACTAAATAGAAAATAAGGAGAAATTCTACACATGACTAATAAACATCAAAACGTATTGGCTAAGATCAACGCGTTCGGCTCGTTGGGTCTGTTCATTTGTATATACTAGATTGCACCAAAGTACAGTTCATACGTTCACTGATTGCTATGGCAAATATTGACGTGCCTTATGCTACTAAGCTCTGGTTTCTGGTAAGCTCTACTCAACTTTAAATGCGAATTATTAAGAAATAAATCTACCTGAATTGAATTTGCTTTAATCTTCCATGTATTGAATATATTTAATTTAATTTGATAGAAAATATGATAATTTTTATTACACATTTTATTTTAGTAGTCAAAGATTTCTATTATTTGAATTTTGTTTGATTAGTTATTGTTACAAGTACTATATATATTGCAGAGAATAAATGTCCAAATAAGTGTTCTCGACTTTTTAGGGCCCCATTTTTTATAAAGAGTAGTACCAATCCCAACATGTTTCATTTAACATATTGATATGTATCACAGTAATGATGTATTTTATTATCTCTCATGTAATTTACAAACTTAAAAATGGGAGGTGAAAGGGCCTCATAAGTGGAATAGCCTAAGGCCTCTTTTCTTCTAAATCCGCCCTGAATACATTACTGCCTTGTTTTAAACAGTCAACTAATCTGTGAATACGATGGTATAATTCACATATGCACACGTCTACTCGTGAATTACATTGTTAATTACGGTAGCGCCAGTGATTATTCTCCATCGACAATCTTTTGCAATGTACATCAGGTCAAAGAAACATATTTAAATGTTTATGACCACCAAGTTGCATTTATTGCAAAATGGTTTGACATTATCTGCAGTGATAATTTAAGACATGCTGAAATTGAATTTAGTTATTGCAATCAGACAATCCACTGCTGACATCGTTACACTTGGTCAGCATTATAATATGTGGAATAACTTAACAATAAACTAAAATCATTTGTACAATTTTTTTTTTTCTTTATTTTTTGAACTTTATACAAAAATAGTTTTAAAAATATAAAATAGTTAAAACAAGTAATCTCTTATAGCAACTAATAAAAGTATTTAAAAATTTCATATTAAAGCTTTTAATGTAAAAAAAAAAAAAGTTTAATATTTTGCAAATGAATGGAGAATTTATATTCAATTTTATTTAGTCTGGAAGTGTTAAAACAGTTTTAAACTATTGAAATTTTTTTAACTGAAATCCTTTAAAATAGATTGCAATAATAAGATTAATCTGAAAGTCTGCAACATGAAATCCATTTTACAATTAAATAATGATCATTTTCTGCAATAACTTCACCTGTTTATAATAACCGATACATTATTTTTTTACATTATAAAACTGCAAAATAATTTATTAAGAAGAAGTTGTCAGAAATTACTCATAAACAAATTTTCTCAATCAATTTGAAATTTATACTACTTAGATTTATACAAATTTTTTTACGATGTTTCTAAAACAAAGTATGAAATTAAAGAAAAAAAAATTATTTAAACAATAACAATACATTAAAAAAAATTTTTCTTGTTGATTTATATACAATCATTAGTAGGAATTAAATAATTTTCCTTATTGTTTAAGTTTTAAAATTACAAAAACAAAATGCATAACATAATACCTACTTTTGTTATATGTAAATTTCAGAACTAGTTTTTGAAATTCAGATTTTTTTTTTGCACTCATGAGTTGGAGAAAGTGATTTTTTAAAATTAGATTTAATGGGTGTTTTGGTTTTCAACATCTCCTGAAAACCAAATGTTTTAGTATCTTGTGAAAGAGCCTGAACCTCAGTTGGAAATTCAAACTGAAAAAGAAATTTTCAAATCAAATTTATTTCCAAAGAAGACATTCATATTTTTAATTGATATAAAATATTTACAAAGTAATAGTTCAAAATAGTTACATATAGCTTTTTAAAATTTTATTTAGATATCAATTCGTTCGTCAGTCCTGATTTTGCAAGTTTTTCTATTAATAGAAAAGTATCAGAAAATTTTATCACACTGTTTAATTTTTAGTTTAGCTTATTTTAATTTAGAATTTAAATTTAATTTTAAATTACTATAATACTTTGAAAGAGTTTTGGAATCTGAACTTAAATGTGTAAATACTCACAATCTCCCTAATTTAAAAATGAAGGTGGATTTTAAGTGTCTTTTACTTTACACCTTTCACCTAGCTACCAAAATGAAAGGTGCAATTACTCTCACACATTCGTCAGTTGGAGTGTAAGTCAATGGAGGTATAAATCAATTGTATATATAAAGAGAGAAAAGAATGATGACACGTGTTTCTCATTTGCTATGTAGTTAAAATCTAAAATACCGTTTTTGATTCATTTATTTTATTACATACTTTTTAAGCAATTATTTAATAATTTTCATTTAGAATATTAAAAACGATTAATTACAATTAATTTCAAGTATAAATTATTAAAGTACATTTCAATAACTTTGCCTTAGTAAAACTTATATAAAATTTCAAAATCATAAAAATTATAAATACTTTGTCCTTGATAATAGCTAAATTTGGCAAATTAGATGGCTTGCGCTGAGATAAGGGCACAAATTGCAGTTGAAGGAGAAAATCTCTATCATATTGCTTTTTTCCTTCAGGGTTTAAAGGACTCCATTGGTCTATAAATACATTTCATTATTGAAAAAAAAAAATGAATTTTATTTTGTTTTTATTATGTGAACAGAAATTATTTTTTTAATTAAAACTCAAATCCAATAATAATTTACATTTACACTCAAGTTCTCAAAAATTAAGAGTAAAACAGATTCTTTAAAGTTTACTTATTCTTGAGAGACAAAAACAGTTAAGAAGTTCTATTTTTTACATTAGCAACAAATCTCTTTTTGTTACTTTAAGAAGGATAATATTTATTTAAATGAATGCTAAGATTTGCAGTTCCGTTTAACTTTACCATTATTAAATAAGAAATAATTTTTATTAAAATATTGAAATTTTTCGCATGTCCTACAATAAACTCTTTACAATATCTATGATCAGTCCCGAAGCCTGTCTTAACATTTTTGTGAGTTACAAGATAAATAGTGCAACTTTGAGAAAAAATACATTCAGGCCCGAATTTTCCTATAGGCTAACTAGGCTTCAGCCTAAGGCCTCAAGATCAAGAGGGGCCAACATTCAAATTGTTAGCAAATTTAGAATTACACTATTATAAAAATAGTAAACACTAAATCGAAAATTAAGAGAAATTCTACACATATGACTAATAAACATAAAAACGCGTTGGGCTCTTTGGGTTTGCTCATTTGTATATACTAGATTGCACCAAAGTACAGTTCATATGTTCACTGATTGCTATGTCAAATATTGACATGCCTTATGTTACTAAGCTCTGGTTTCTGGTAAGCTCTACTCAACTTTAAATGCGAATTATTATGAAATAAATCTATCTGAATTGAATTTGCTTTAATCTTCAATGTATTGAATATATTTAATTTAATTTGATAGAAAATATGTTAATTTTTATTACATATTTTATTTTCGTAGCCAAAGATTTCTATTATTTGAATTTTGTTTGATTAGTTATTGTTACAAGTACTATATATACTGCTGAGAATAAATGTCCAAATAAGTGTTCTCGACTTTTTTTTTTTTTTGGGCCCCATTTTTTTATAAAAATTAGTACCAATCACATGTTTCATTTAATATATTGATATATATCACAGTAATGATGTATTTTATTATCTCTCATGTAATTTACAAACTTAAAAATGGGAGGTGAAAGGGCCTCATAAGTGGAATAGCCTAAGGCCTCTTTTCTTCTAAATCCGCCCTGAATACATTACTGCCTTGTTTTAAACAGTCAACTAATCTGTGAATACGATGGTATAATTCACATATGCACACGTCTACTCGTGAATTACATTGTTAATTACGGTAGCGCCAGTGATTATTCTCCATCAATAAACTTTTGCAATGTAAATCAGGTCAAAGAAACATATTTAAATGTTTATGACCACCAAGTTGCAGTTCTTGCAAGTGGTTTGATATTATCTGCAGTGATAATTTAAGACATGGAAATTGAATTTAGTTATTGCAATCAGACAATCCACTGCTGACATCGTTACACTCGTTCAGCATTATAATATGTGGAATAACTTAACAATAAACTAAAATCATTTGTACAATTTTTTTTCTTTATTTTGAAATTTATACAAAAAGGGTTTTAAAAATATATAAAATATTTAAAACAAGTAATCTCTTATAGCAACTAATAAAAGTATTTAAAAATTTTATATTAAAGCTTTTAATGTAAAAAAAGTTTAATATTTTGCAATTGCGTGGAGAATTTATATTCAATTTTATTTAGTCTGGAAGTGTTAAAACAATTTTAAACTATCGAAAATTTATTAACTGAAATCCTTTAAAATAGATTGCAATAATAAGATTAATCTAAAAGTCTGCAATATGAAATCCATATTACTATTAAATAATGATCATTTTCTGCAATAACTTCACCTGTTTAATAACCAAAACATTTTTTTTTTTTTTTTTACATTATAAAACTGCAAAATAATTTATTAAGAAGAAGTTGTCAGAAATTACTCGTAAACAAATTTTCTTGATCACTTTGAAATTTATACTACTTAGATTTACACAAGTTTTTTTACGATGTTTCTAAAACATAGTATGAAATTTAAAAAATAAATAAATATTAAAACAATAACAATACATTAAACATTTTTTTGTTTATTTATATACAATCATTAGTAGGAATTAAATAATTTTTCTTATTGTTTAAGTTTTAAAAATTACAAAAACAAAATGCATAGCATAATACTTACTTTCTTTATAGGTAAATTTCGGAGCTAGTTTTTGAAATTCAGAGTTATTTTTGTGAGCTCATGAGTTGGAGAAAGTGATTTTTTAAAATTAGATTTAATGGGTGTTTTGTTTTTCAACATCTCCTGAAAACCATATGTTTTAGTATCTGGTGAAAGAGTCGGAACCTCAGTTGGGAATTCAAACTGAAAAAAGAAATTTTCAAACCAAATTTATTTCCAAAGCAGACATACATATTTTGAATTGATATAAAATATTTACAAAATAACAGTTCAAAATAGTTACATATAGCTTTTAAAAATTTTATTTATATATCAATTCGTTAATCAGTCCTGATTTTGCAAGTAGGGACTGGTTTCCTGTTAATAGAAAAGTATCAGAAAATTTTATCACACTGTTTAATTTTTAGTTTAGCTTATTTAAATTTAGAATCTAAATTTAATTTTAAATTACTATAATACTTTGAAAGAGTTTTGGAATCTGAACTTAAATGTGTAAATACTCACAATCTCCTTAATTTAAAAATGAAGGTGGATTTTACGTGTCTTTTTACTTTACACCTTTCACCTAGCTACCAAAATGAAAGGTGTAATTACTCTCATACATTCGTCAGTTGGAGTGCAAGTCAATGGAGGTTTACAGTCTTTATCACTAAGTCAAGATTTTATTTTCAGTGAAGAGTGCTTGTATGGTTGGAGGTGGGAACCAGGTATTATTCCAGCCATATCCACGGAAGAAACAGATTTAATGAAACCACAGCATACGTGTGTGGCCAAGTATCTGGTTGGGATACCTTTGCTAAGGCCAGATCCCCCTACTAACTACCATAGTATTAAGAAAATTATTACAGCTGGGTTTAAGGCCAGATATCGTGAAATTACTTCCAACTCAGTCAGATGGAAGACTTGAGTTTCTTAATGGATAATCCAATTCCATGTGATTTGCCCAGACCCGTAGGGGTAGACAATTTCAGAACAATAATTAGAGACATGATTATCTTGGGACATTTTTTTGTGTGTGCTAATGCAGTTGGCAAACACTTAGACATTTGTCTTCGATGCCTTAAGGCAAGCACTGCACCGACGTTACTCACTTAACACTATCCAGGAGGGGCGTATAGCTTGAAGATAAGTTACGGACGCGGAGTAACAATACCCCCGCAACGCTCTACGATCATGTTATACCGGGACCCACGGTTTAAAGTGGGATTCCTATCTTGGGAAACAGCTTCACGGATTTTGGACTAGCAGACTCTCCGACTTTGCTCGATTAATTCTGACATGAATGGTAACCACTTAAACTACTGTACTGGACCAATTGACATAGTAGTTGTAAATACTACAAAAGATTTTAATTATTTTATGTGTTTCTGAACTGTATTGGGCTGTCCATCATAGGCTTTTGGCAGTCATGCCTAGGTCTGGCGTAGGTTAAAAAAAAAAAAAAAGATATCTTGTTGGAAAGCCACACTAGCCTATATACCATCCCAAGGGCCACCATTTTGCACAATTATGATAATATACATTCTTGATTGACTACTTCATCCCTCAGTACGATAATTCAAGGCCCCACAGAGCTTGGTTGATTGAAAATTATATTCGTGAAGAAGGCCCGTTCTCATCATTTGAACCTGAGCATAGGCGCCCTGGTGCGATAATTCATGGTAAAATTCCATTGATATTAATTTTTTTTTTTTACTTGATCATTAATTTTTGCCTCTTCACTTGCAAAAGTAAAAGCTGTAAAACATAAAAGACAACATAAACCTTTTTAAATGGTTTTAAAAATGAGAAGGGTCAAATGTCCTTTTCAAGTGAACTCTCCCTCCTCTGTTTCCAAGTGATGTCACAAACTTAAGGCTCGTTCCCACACTGAGACGTTTAAACGTGAAGTGCTGGCCAATCACTAGCCTTACCACGTTCGCCTGAAACCGGTTTGAAATCTACCGCTTCGAGTTGACCAACTTTCAACTCAAAGCGGAACTTCACTAGGCGTAATTTTTGCTATTTCGTTGTGAAGGGGTCGAAAAAAATTTTCTTGCCTGCCGCGTGAATCTTCAACGTCTCACGCCTCGGTGGGAATAAGCCTTTGGTGATCCATGGGCTTACTATGATAATAATAATAATAACTGACTTAAAATAATAATAAATAAAAATTAACCCAAAGGGGTTTGCCAACACTGTTCTAGGAACACATATTGCTCTGTTAACGAACACCTGCAACTCTATTGGGTCTTTGAATTCTTTTGTCAACGCAATAGGTTTCGTTATCAATTGAGTTAATAAACACTATCATTTTGATCGTGTAACATTGCTATCCTGTCCATATAGCAGTTAAATATTTAGTTATTGATATTAGATGTTAGTTTTTATATTCAATAATGAAAATGATTATATACTCATTGTAATTTGGAAGCAAAAAATAAGGCTACTGTTTATAATTATCCTATGTCTGATTTGTGAAGCTTTTGTTTAATAAGTTTGCCAAATTTCTTTCAATCTCAATGAATAGAAATTTTGCGTTCACAATTTTTCTAATGTTTTTGGAAACCAACATAGTTTAAAATAAATGGATTTGTTTCTAAAATCAGTAAAAATTAATTTAAGGACATATCAAATTTTGAAAAAGAAATTTAGCAAGTTTTTGCATTTCAACCACTTATTATTAAGTTATACTAATTAATTTATGTGTTACATTTTAATAAACAATGCATTATATAAATATACAAAATTCAAACTCACTGAAATTTCTTTATCATTCTTAGCTAGTCTGATTTCATCCAAAGCATTATTAATTGCGCTTGATAAACGCTGCAAGCAATTGATTGACTTCTCATCATTTTGTATTGAAAGTTTTTTAATATATCGTTCCACAAAAGGTTCAATTAAAATACCCAATTTAAGGAGTTCTCCAATAAACCTATAAAATAAAACCAAAAATAATAGATCTTTTAATACCAATGAATTTAAGCATATAAAACATAATATGTTTAGGGCAAGAAATCCATATTCTTACCTGAAGTTCCCTAATTGCTTGCATCTAATTTCTTCTTCTTCTTCTTCATATTCAATTTCCAACTCTGATTTTTTATCCTAAATAATAAAAGCTCCAATATAACAATTTTAAACCTTAGTTACTATTATGTTACTAATACTTTTTATTTTATTATAAATGTTTCACTTTTAAAATTAAATTTTAAAAAATTAAATGATTTATAATATTGTTTCCTAAATTAGCAATTAGAACATAAATAAAGAAATAATAATAAATATAGAGAAAATTAACCACTTATTAGACTAGACAGCCAATGAAGAAGTCTATTGAAATGCTGGGTATCTTTTATGTTAATGTTAATGAATAAACTTTCCGTATAAAATTCTTAAATAGTTTATTGAAAGGTACATTATTCAAATTCAATACCTGACATTGAACATATGCATTTATACTGTTTCTAGTATATACCCCTGTGCATTTGATATAGGGAGAAGTATACAAAAAACAAAAAAATAAATAATAATAAGATATTCTTTCTCAGCTAACGCAAAAAAAGTTGTGGAATTGTTTCAGAAATATATGTAAGAAATTTCAGATTAATCAATAAATATCTTCTAATTCCACTTTAGGTTCTAAAAAAAATGTAAAATTAGTTAAAAATTGTAAACGTTCAATTTACAGTGAATTTTTTTTTTTTTTTTTTTTTTTTTTCTTTCTTTCTGCGGGCATGAAAATTTTGAAAGAATGCACAAAGTCCCACCCAAAGAGAACGAATTTCCATTTGCGAACCCATTAAAAACCATTTTTTTACAAAAAATTCTACAAGAAAACCATGTGTCTCGATTGCAATTCCGCAACGACCTTGAGATAAAGCGTTTGTGTTTCGCGGTCAGACGGAGACGGGTTCCTTCCGTTTTGGCATCTAAATAATTAAGCTAGATTAAGAAAAAAAAATTATTACATTTTCACTTTTTCAGATTTTTTTTTTTCCTTGCCAGTACGGAGAAAAAATATAAAATATAGATATTTAGAGCATCAAAATGGAATTGGAAAATATTTATTGATTATTCAGAAATTTTGAGCTTATGTTTTTTATAATCTTTCACATTTTTCATGATGAATGAAAAAAAAAAAGAATTTTAAATTAAAATAGCCATTGAAATTTAAAAGTTTATATAATTTTCAGCTACTTTCGCATATTTAGAACCAAAGTGGAATTGGAAGATATCCAATAATTAATTTGAAATTTGTACATACAGTGGGCCCCAAAATTGAGTATACACTTCGAAAGTTGGAAATATTTTATGAATAACAAGTTAACTTTACTTGGAAATAAGCGAATTTTTTTTAGTGTCGATTCTTTTGCCCTGTCTCTCACACTGTGAACAAACAAACACAAAAACAAAAAGAAAAATTAGTTTTTCCTTTTTTTTTCATAAAAGAAATGGATATGAAACTTAGCTGAAAAACGATGTCACAAAATTGAGTATACACTTAACGAATTTGTAAGTTTCTTACCACTTTTTTAAAAGAAATTCTTTAAAGTATTATTACAGTTGAGCATGAAGAATATAAAAGTAATAATAGTTTTTTTACAAATGTGACTATTGTTTTTAAATCTTAAAATCTCTTAATAAGCTTTAGGAGGAAACTTCTAAAGGAACGCTGTTTAGTCATCAAATGGTTCAATGATGGAATATCACTTCGAGAAATTGCGTCTTTAATTGGGAAAAAGTTATGGTTGTGTTCAAAAAATAATTCAGAAGTATCGGAAATCTAGATCTGTGGCCAATATTCCATTAAGTGAGCGCAAGAAAATTTGAAGCACTACCACAAAGAGGAAGATTATACATTCAGTAACGAAAAAATTCCAAGTTAAACGCCCTAAAATTTGCATCGTCAAAGTACTCAGAAATTGGAGGAAGCGTTTTCGGCTAAAACTGTTCAACACGTTCTTCATAAGGCAAGATTTCACGGCCATGCTCCAATAAGAAAGTCAAAAAGTTTTCTTTCGCAAAAATCATATTTCAAAACCGAGATGATTCTGGAACACTATTCTATTCTCCAATGAGAGCAAATTCAATCTCTAAGGGGAGCGACGGACGATATAAAGAGTGGAGGGAAGTTGGGAAAGAACTAGATTCTAATAACATCGTAAAGACAGTTAAGTATGGAGGTGGATCCGTTCTGGTTTGGGGCTGTATGGAAGCAGGAGGAGTAGGTGAACTTGTCTTCAATAATGACATTATGGATAGAATGGTGTATCTTGACTAAGTTGTCAAGAATAATTTACAACAAAATGCCGACAAAGTAGGATTTGGATCAAACTTCGTCTTCTAGTAAGACAATGACCCGAAACGTACGGTAAAAATAGTTTTATATTCTTATTTCTCATATTATAAATAGGCACAATGCATCATCCATTGGATATCGAGTATCAATATAAAATCGATAGTTTAAGAAATTGACTTTCACTTTCTCAGAAAATCCTAAAGTAACTAACGACGCTGTAATCCAGACCTAAATGTTACAGAAAATTTATGGGTTTGTTGCAAAAATCTGTACATGAACGTGATGTGACAAGTAAAGAGGATGTAAAGAAGGTCTTAAGAGAAAAGTGGGCAAAATTTTCAGTTGAAACAACAAAAAAACTGGTGGAATCCATGCCTAAAAGATTATGAGCTGTGATTCAAACAAAAGGATATGCGACTAAATATTAATTTGCTATTTTTATGAAAATTAATAAATATGCATACTCAATTTTTGTGGTGGTGACCTTTCTTCAAGCGTCATATTTGTTTGTTTAAAAAAAAAATTTAATTTCACAATTCTTTTCTTTTCACATTGGAAAGAAGAGGAGGACAAATTGTATTAACAGTAAAAACACGATTTCCTTATAGCAAAATTTAGCTCATTAAGTAAAAACAAATGTTATACATTTAGGTGTATATTCAACATTGAGGCTCACTGCATGTTTCTGAAACAATTCCTCAACTTTTCTGTACTCGCAACAAAAAAGAATATTGAAAAAAAAATTATGCTCTACACTAGTGATCATGTGATTTATTCTCACTTCATTCTACATCACAAAGAATAAATATGTCAAATAAATATTATATAAAATAGAGAATTTTTTTATTAAATCAAAATAAAACATCTGATCATTAAAATAAATAGCATATGAGAATAGAAAGATTTGCTATATATGATTTTTCAAAATTGCATTAATGCCATTAAAAATCATTAAAAGCATCTGTATTAATTATTTTTATTGCATAATAATTAAAAACAAACATTTCAGTCAATATAATACTGATTGAAAAATAATGCTCATTTTTTGCAATGAAGAAAGTGCTGCCAATTCTTTCCGATTTTAGATTATTGAAACAAGATCACAAGAAAACAATCCAACATAAAAGGCTAATTGAATATTGCAAATCCAAAGAAATAAATAAGGATAAATAGATTACTTATTTGGCTACATAAAATGAACTTCAATAGTTTAAAATCAATACTTTGAAATCTTGAATTCTTAATAAAAAATAATTTATTGTATTAAACACCAAGTTTAAAAAGTCTGGACGAAAAAATCTAGAATAAGAAAGTTACTGAGTACAGTTATTTAACATATCGAAACAAAAACACACGGAAATTAATTAATGAAATATGAGGTCACAAAAATTAATTTAAGACAGTTTGGATATTTCAAACTTGTTTTAAAAGTAACATTTTTAGATTCTCATACAATTTCATTTCACCATTGTTTCATTTATAAAAATAACTATTATTTAAAAACCACATGCAATAGTAATTTAATTTTAATTAAATACTAATTTACTTCAAAATTAATAACAAGTTTTTATAAATTAAATTTAAAATATTGTCATAAAATTATACTATAAAATTCTTACAGGATCCAAGTTTTCTAATGCCTTTTTCTTCTCTTCTTGTTTAATTCTTTCAATTCTGTTTTTCTCATATTCTTTATGACATTTTATGAGTAAGCATTCACCAAAATTAATATGAGTTTTAGTTTTCCGACTTACAGGCACTCTGATCTGAAAATAAATAATATGAGTAAGTTTAGTAATTATATATCTTAGCTAATCTTTACGATAGTGATTAAAAAATTTCATTTTTTTTTTAAACATTTATTTTGATAAATACTTTATTTCAAAAAGAAGATCTATCATGACTTGATTGATTAATTTTTGGAAGTAGTTGGGTAGTAATAGTTACCTATTCAAAAAACAATGAAAAAAAGTTTATGAGCTTAATTTTTTGTAATGTAATTAATTAAAATGATAGATGTTTATACACTTAAGAAGCATGCTTTTGCTACTGTGAAATTAATTGCTAACATATTTTCATTTATAACACAAATGTTAATGGATTATCATTTTTAGTGAAAAAATTGCTAATAGTTCAGCAATTTAGCAATAGCTTCATTAAAAGACTGAAGTCTTTTAATCAGTCTTTTAATGAAGATGTCAACAAAAGCATAGTTTATCTGTTGAATGTTAAAGGTCTCGTCAACAAAAAAAAAAAAGAAAACAATTTATATGATATAATAATATTTTAACATTTTCAAAGATAAATCTTATTAAGTAACTGCATTTAGTGATATTTATTTAACTTTCTGAACAATTTTAAATGTTGAAAATTTAAAATTGATATCTATTTGAAAACGAAAGCAATACAGGAAATATTTTTATAAACATGATTTTCTCCCTTTTTTGTTATTCATTACAGAATTTAAAATTTTTACAATTTCATTTTTCTTAAAATCTGTTGTCAATAATTTACATAAAAATTGATGAAGTAATTATTAGATAAATTATAACTAATGAAGCTCTTTCACTTAAACAAGAATCTGTATCAGTTATTCCAAAAAAATTTGCAAGTATAAATTTGAGTAATGTTTCTTAAGATGTAGAGGCTGTTAAATTCATAAAACAATTTCAACAGCAAATATAAAAAACCTCTATACATTAGTAGAAATAAGTTTTTGAATTTTCATAGTTCATCACTAAACAAATGACTTCCAAGAGTAAATATCTGATGTTCAGGTTAAAGATTAGAAATTAATTGGAATGAATATGATCATAACCAAAAATTTCAATTTACTATCTTTTCTTTTCACATATCGATAGAAATATCCATAAATATGTCTCAGATATTTAATATAACAGCTAATAAAAGGATATCCTTAAATTTATTCAAAGATTTTACATGACTTTGGTTATATAGTAAAGACCTTTATGAAACTCAATAAAATTGCCAAATACGAAATAATAAAAAATACTTTATCCTTAAACTGAATTGTAAATAATTGAATTCATATTTTTATTCAGAAATAACAGCAATGCTCTTCATGTTATTAAAATTGTAGTAATAAAATTCTGATATTAGGAATTATATGAAAAGAATTTTGTTTAATTCTGTCAATAAATCCACAATGTAATATGAATAATATTCATAATTTATTAAGTGCATCACAAAGACAATTTTACCAGTTTAACAGCTTTAAATTTATCATCAAAAAATTAGTGGTTTTGGATTTGTCATCAAAAAATCCAAAACCACTAAAATACCAAAAATTTGAAACAGCACATTAAAGGCTATCAATCTAAAAATGAAAAAAAAATCCATATTTTTATTCCATAGCAAGAATTAAGGATGCATGCAAACACTAGTAATGCATCAATCATTTGACTTCATATCCTCAAACATTTTTTGTTAAATTAATAAATAAAAAGGAAAACAAATATGTTTAAATTTGCTATTTAATTATATTAGCCTCTTTCATTTATTACAATAATTTATTTTAAAACTTATTAATTAGCTATTTTAAATTTATAAAGATTTCAATGAGAGTTGAGATAATAAAGAAAATTATAAAAAAGAAAAAAATACTTACAGATTCTAAGCTATTGCAAAGTTTTGCACAGATTGAGGTACATGACGATTCAGTAGTAGCTTTGTTGTATATTTCCTCAACTAACTTGTTTAGCACGTATTCTGTGCATATCGATAAACCTTCTATTTCAGAAAGTGTTTTTCATAGACCTCAGAAGATAGTTCTTTTACAATATTGGAAATGCTTCTAGATTTTCTTTCAGAAAGCTGGATAACATAAAAAATATATATGGAGAAAAAAATATTATTTATTTAACTGAATTTATCTTAAATTAAATCATTATAATATTCAAAAGAGATAGCAACATTTCATATATGTATAGTTATCAGAAAAAAAATTATTCTGCTTCATATAATTCAGTTAATAATGTAATGGAATTATTTTAAATCTGCATAAAATATATTTTGCAGAAACAGTGACACCAGAAAAATTACTCACTATTTTAAAATGTGAAAATTTTAATAATGAAAATATTTCCACAAAATAATATTTTTTACACATTATTTAACTTGAAATAATATTGACTTGCACATATGATGTAAAGTGCTTAACATTTTGCAAAAAAAAAAAAAAAAAAAAAATTTCATAATAAAATTGATCAGATATAATTTTCATGAGTATAAATTAAAAATAGCTATTTCAAACCTTTTCTTCATTCATCATTAAATAATATTTATCTTTTATGCAAATTTACAGATATAATACATAAAAATTTATTAATAAGAAAAGTCTTATTTTTTGGGTTTATTATTTTTATTTATTTTCACAATATTAAAATTTGATACAACTTTTAAAAGTTTTAAACTAATAATAATGAAACTGCATTATATTAGTGCATATGCTATGTATTAATAAAAAATTATTTAAGGATACGACCATGTAAGTTTTATAACAACATTGAATTCTTTAACGAGTAACATACATATTTTCAAATATTATTTATACTTATGTTTTATGGCTTTTTTATAAACCTGCTATACAATCCTAGTGAAATATAATCAATACATGATTGTATAATACTTTTTTAACATTAAATAAATAATTCAATTTATTTAATGCTGAAGTGAAAAACTTGGTACATTTGTGAAGTATTTGTTCTTAATATGCAAAAATAAATTCTGTATGAAATATTATAGTGGTCTCCTCAAGTCTCTGATGAAACATCAAGCAAAATATATAAAAGGAATTTTTTGTTTTATAGCAACAGCATCTTGGACAACAAGAGGTTGTCACTTATTTTACTGCAATATAAAGCTAGAAGAGAAGGATATATTATTCATCTCAACAAGAAACACATTATAGTAAAAATTCAACACCATAAAGAAAAAGAAATATGAAGTGATATTTTACAATAAATCATGTGTAAAACAAGAATGAAATTGCAACTTCACTCAATTAGTAAAATGCAAAAGATATTTTATATAATTGCCATGGCCTACAAAAAGATATCATAGCACATAATTAAAACAATTTCAGATATCTATTTGAAAATGTTAGTTCAAGTTACTTTCAATACTATAGAAGTTCAACTAATGTAATAATGTAGTATGGATATGAAACATTAAATTTAGACACATTCAATTAAAGATAAATCTTGTGAACAGAGATATTATGGGGGCAGTGAAGCTTGGTAAATCAAGAAATGTTATTGGAATTGCCTTTCTGATTGCCCAATGCTATCTCACATAGTCATGTTGAAAACTGAACTCAAACAAGCCCTGAAGATATAGGAAGAGAATCATCTCCAAAACCTTCAACGATGTCTCAATTGACAGAATAGTATAGAGATGCATAATGTAAGAAACAAGCAATATGTCACTGCAGTTATGCTAACGCAAATACAACCATCATGATGCTGTAAAGATAATCAAGATTTGCCTGGAAAGATAATGTTGTGACATTTGTTTATATATGATCAGCATTAGATATACCACTGAATTTACAAACATACAGTTAAAAGTAATTGTAGAAATGGATAAAAAATTTCCACTTGCTGCAAAACATCATCAAGTAAAGCATGCTTACACAGAATTATTTCAATAAACTGACCCTAATTCTTGAATCATCCATATATGATCCATTACAACTATGCACACAAGATGTCAGTCATCCTATCAAATGGTATAAGGGGTTACAAATTTTCAGTTTAATCAGTTCATCCTTTCTTCATCCATTGATTACATATTCACATAACTTTAAATGTTTGATTTTCTCCAACAACTATTTTTAAGAAGGATAATCCACAATTTTCCTTTTATCAAACTTTGTTCATATGGATACCAATTTATCTACGAGTCATAAGTAAACTTTCAAAATGCTTTAGCAATATACATCTTACCTCTTAACAAATAAATATATTAAATTCAGATAATAATTATTAATTTTTTAACAAATTAAGTAGAAAATTTATTTATAATCTTCCGTGAGGCAACTGAATAGATATTGCTTGCATTTGGAGAATGAAGTAAATATGTAAGAAAACAGAAAACTGGGTGTGATATGATTTTTAATATATTTTAAGCTAAATTAAAAGTCAATTAAAAATAAAAAATTATAAATAAACATAAAAGTTATATTTGGACATTTATCTTTCATTAAAGGATACCATTCCCCCTCCCTTCCCTATTTTTAATAACATAAAAACCAAAAATTTAAAATCAATGAATAAATGATTTTGAATTTAAAATGAAATTTTCTTATTAAAACTATTCAAATATGAATATGAAATTTTTTTTTTTTATTCCTTTGTTCTATAAAAGCACTTTTACGAATTCAATAAATTGCTTTTTTCATATCAAAATTTATGATAATATTTATCTGTATTGTCCAAACAACTTTATTGAACATATTACCTTCACATGGAGACATGTGAAGGTAATAAGTCATCTAATATCTCAGTGATAATTAATGTTCCAAAACCTTATTTGACATCTCTTTACAGTTTTTATTAAAAAGTAAACTAAATTTGTACTTGTTTTAAAATATAGTGATTATTTTTTTTTTTTAAGCTATAAATATATTACTAGATTTTTTCGTTAATGAACTGCCAGAATTTGGATTTCTAAATGGGAAAAACTGATTCAGAATGTCAGTTATATAAAAAAAAATCCACAAAATTTTGCAATAAATTTAAATGATAGAGCTACTTTTGATAATTTTAATAAAAAGTAAAATGATGAATTTTTTTTAGTCGTTTCTGGAATGCAAATTTATAAATCAAACCTAATGAAATAACAATAAATTCATGCAATTATAAAACATTTAATGAAAAAATATGAATTGCTATTCACATAAAATTTCTTCAGAATCTCCTATTAATTGTCACTAACACATATAATGGAAACTCCTGAAAGTAACTAGGTAACTGGAAATTTCGGCGAGCTGGGTTATTCCTGATCCGACTGTCAACTTGGCAGTTCACATATTATGAAGCAGTGAAAAACATTATTATTATGAGCAATGTTAAAAATTAAACCGATGGTGATGCATCTACTCAATCTATTGTTTCAGATTAAAATGGATCTGAAGTGCTGAAAATCTCCAGCCGATCAATTATATTATATTCAATAATCACAAAAAACGAAAAAAACTTCATAAGCTTTGTGCAAATATTCATTAAAAAGTATTGAACAAATCAACGCTTACGTGAGACATGTTTAATGCTGGCATTGGTCGATCAGCCAAGTCGCTGAAGGTTTAAGTTTCTTTATTCTGAAAAGAAATCCATCACCTATATATTTTTCAACAGAAAAAAAAATAAATAAATAAACTCATAGGGATCAGATGTATTTTACGTCTTACGTCTTTAGCTTAAATACCACGACTGAAATGAAACCGAAACCGAAACCAAATCGCCGCCATATTTATAAAAATTTTTTTGCAAACTTAAACATTTAAAAATCTCGACTCGTCATTGGTCGAAAAATTATATGTGACAAAATAGTTTCCCTGGCGAGTGAGCGGGCAAAGAACCTCGCTAAAGATTCCTTGTTTTCGATGTTTAAAAATTTTTTTTAAGTTTTAAAGAATACATTTTTGAATGAAAAACTATACAAAATGATTTAAACTAGTTAAAAACGATTTAAATGCAGTCCATGACCATTGGAAAGATTGAATTATGCGTTAAAAATACAGAGTCATATACATTATGTGGAAGAAAGTGACGGGACACGACACTATAACGACATAAACCCTTATTTATTAAGGTAATAGGAGGTAGGGCCTCCTTTGGCTGCGATCATAGCTGCAACCCTTCTGGGCATGCTTTCCACTAAATTAGCCATAGTGGTAAGGAAGAATTTCCTTCCAAATGTTTAACAGGAAGTTCCATAGTTCAGGCTTGCTTTTGGGAGTGGGTGCAGGCCCTCAACCGACGGTCCAATTCGTCCCAGAGATGTTCAATTGGGTTAAGATCAGAGCTCTGCGCCGGCCACTCCATGCGTTTAACGTTGTTGTTCACATACCAATCAAGAGTTCTCCTTGCAACATGGCATGTTGCGTTGTCGTCTTGATACCAGCAATCATCCATACCGTACGTTGCCCACAAGGTAGGAAGTACATGATTGTCGAGAATATCACAGTATCTATCGGCATTCAACGCACCATCAACCTTCACCATGGGCCAGCCCCATACCATCACCAATCCTCCTCCACCCAAACTT